>JAOTQR010037132.1:7500-15658 GCA_025774065.1 Solanum ossicruentum | reverse complement strand
TGCACCCGAACCAAGTGATAAAGACACCCCTTTTTAATCATTTTGCTGGCCTTGAGGTATGAAATAAACTTACCCCTTGGCGATACAATACTACCCGACCATTCTAGAACTGGCTCTTCGGGAAAATGAAATTGAACTAGCTTTTTCTGGCAATCAACCCTGGCATAGCAAGAATTGAACTAGCTTAGTACTATAATAATATGTAACTATAATAATATGATATAATTACCTAAACACAGTAAACCACATATAGTACTAAGATTAATAAATGCAAGAAAAAAATGTAACTATAATAATATGATATAATTACCTAAACACAGTAAACCACATATAGTACTAAGATTAATAAGACGAAAATTTTTTTTTTACAATGAGAAAGAATACTGTTAAAAAGAGACATAACTAGGTGTGGCAAATGAGTAGGTCAAGTCGGATATGAGTTGATCAATCAAAATTCAAATATAAGTTAAGAAAAAATAGATAAAATATTCAACTTGACTCATATTTTAAATGAGTAAAAATGAGTTACCCAATGAATAATATGGGTAAATATGAATACTCATATTATAATACGAGTCACGTTAAAAATTTTAAAAATAAATCTTTTTAGCCATTTCTCACCCCTTATCCCTCCACCCCAAGCCCCACACCCCACCCTCGAGGCCCCCTATACAAAATTAATGTAAAAAAAAAATTTACAAAAAAATTAATTCCCCACCCCCCCAATCCATGCTCCCTGCTCTCCACCCGCACCCCTACCCTGGACAGAAAAGAAAAGTAAAAAAAATTATTTTCTTCAAAAATAAATTCTTAATTTTTTTACCTTTAACTCCCCCCACCACCCGAGTATCTCCATACCCCCTACCCTACCCAAAAAAAATTATTTTTTTTGCAACCCCAACCCTGCCCCATATCTCAATTAGTGGTGTTCAAAAATCGAACCGATCAATAAATCAAACCAATAAAAATGTTATTGATTTATTATTATTGAGTTATGAGGTTATCGGGTTTTTAACGATTTTGAAAAAAAATATCGGTTCGATATCAATATTTACTATTGGATTATTGGGTAAATCGAAAAATCGAACTGTCAAAAACTTAAAACCAATAAACTGATAAAAATTATTTTATTAGTTCGCTACTGATTTAGCATATTCAAAAATCAATAATCAATAAACCAAATTAATAATGTATAAAATCGAACTGAATCGACCGATAAACCGAACCAATAAAAATGCTTTTGGGTTAGTAGGTTATCGGGTTTCTAATGATTTTGAAAAAATATATTGGGTTTTTGGTTCGATATTAATTTTTACTATTAAATTATCGGGTAAATCGAATACCGAATCCTTAAGAATTTAACATTGATAAACCAAAAATCGATAAAAATTATTTTATCGATTCGCTATTGGTTTAGCCTATCTAAATATCAAAAATCAATCAACGAACCAATAATTTATAAAACTGAACTGAACCGACCGATCTACACCCTTACCCCCAAATGTTAAAAAAGAAATAATTTTTCCCCTTCTAATAAAAAGCTAATTCAATTTTTAGAAAATTCAAACAATTTTACTTACCCTCACCCACCCCAACTTCTTCCAAAAAAAACTCATTTGCATTATGAATTAAGTCTCTTTACCCATATTACCTACTTCATTTTGAAATGGGTAAATATGAGTTTTACCCATTTTTTATCCATTTTGAATGGGTTAGGTACCCAACTGATTTAAAATAGATAAATCTGGATAGATATTGAAATAACTTACCCATTTTGCTACTCCTAGACATTACTATTGCTCTCGAAAAATCAAAACTTTTTTTTAATGACATTATTCAAAACTTTCTTTTCTAGTGTTGCTCACTATTTAACTTGATGAGTTCATTGGTTCAAAATCTCACATTTAGGGTGTGTTTGCTACAGGAGGAAAATTTTCAAAAATATTTTTTAATTTCCTCATGTTTTAAAAATATTTTTTTAAATTAATTTATTTTCTCAAATTTTTAAAAAATAACTTCCTTCCAAAAACTAAGGAAAATATTTTCTAAAACTCTTTTCCAATTTCAGATTAAAATATTTTTTAATCCTCATCCCTATCACGACCCTCCACCCCCACCCTCAACCCCACCCCCCAAAAAAATTTAAATAAAAAGTTTGTTTTTGAAAATTTCATTTGTTTACCTC
Source organism: Solanum ossicruentum (assembly GCA_025774065.1). Classification (NCBI taxonomy): domain Eukaryota; kingdom Viridiplantae; phylum Streptophyta; class Magnoliopsida; order Solanales; family Solanaceae; genus Solanum; species Solanum ossicruentum. Next base: position 13,473 of record JAOTQR010037132.1, on the reverse strand, counting down.
ATCCCTATGCCGTGACAAAATTTAAATTTTATTTTTAAAAAATATTTTAAATTTTGAAAATTTTACTTGATTACCCATCATACCACTACCCTCTACCAGCCCCCTATCGCCAAAAAATAATTAAAACTTTTTTTTTTGAAAAAGTTTTACTTTTTACCTCCCCATCTCCCATCCCCCAAAAAATTGAAAAAAAAGTTCAAATTTTTACTCCACTCCGTCCGCACTCCCCCTCCCCCCTACACACATACAAAGAAATAATCAAAAATTTATTTTTTAAAAATTATTTTTGTTATAAACATATTCTATTTATGGTAGATTTCTTTAGGAGTTCGAATCCAACTTGAATACCAATTCAGTTTCTTACTTGAACACCAATTCAGTATTTTCCTATAAATATAATGGTTTCCTTCATTGTAATATACATCTCAATATATATATTAGAAGAACAATAAGAAATCTTCTCTCTACTTTCTTCTTCTTTTGCTTTATAGTTTCATAACAAGCTATCAGCATGAGACTCTACCATCTTAAAAAGTGAAGGTTAAATTTTACGGTTAAGATATTATTTATTTATTTATTTATATTCATTTTATCTTTATTGATATGACTAACCTTGAGAAACTTGAGTTCATTTCCCTTCATAGTTTGGGTAAGAACTACCCTGGCCTTCATGGGTATTGGATGCTATGAGTCTTGAAGATACCATTAAGATGAAAATAAAGCATCAAAACAAGATTGTGCTAATGCTACAATATTCTTGTGTCATCATCTTGATGAATTTGAAAATATGAATATCCCTCAGTTAAAGATGTTGGGTTCAAGCCCCATCAATTTAAGGTATAAGAAGATCTTATATGGATAAGACATTGGGTTCAAGTCTCAATATATCATATTAATGATGTAATTATGACTACAGCAAAATAATATGCTTTTCGTGAAAAATTATAAAATATATTTCATTAAAATGCTCCATTCTGTGACATGAATGTGGTAGCAGCACAGAATGTCTGAAAGACAAGTGATTGAATAATTTACGTAAACCTGGAATAAGATATTAAGCTATCATAAATTGATATGCTAAGATGCATAAGAACTTTTGATAATGAATTGAATTAAAGAAAATTCAAATGGACATCTATCAAAGAACCTAAAGATTCTTTTAAATGATGAATTTTCTTGTATTGCTTGTTATCAAGGCAAGTTGATTGTGAGACCATCACCAACGAAAGTTAGGATTGAATCCCCTACGTTTTTGGAACATATACATGGGGATATTTGTGGACCTATTCATCGACCTAGTGGGACGTTTAGTTATTTTATGGTCTTAGTAGATGTTTCATCTAGATGATTTTGTGTTTGCCTATTGTCATCTCGTAATTTGACATTTGCAAAATTATTGACACAAATAACAATTACAGGCACAATTTTCTGATAATCACATTAAATCCATTCACCTTGATAATATTGCAGAGTTTTCATCCCAAGTATTTAATGACTATTGTTTATCCATTGGGATAAAAGTTGAATATCATGTTGCTCATGTTCATACTCAAAATGCTCTCATCGAGTCATTAATTAAACGCTTGCGATTTGTAGCAAGATCATTGCTCATGAAAACTAGATTGCCCACTTTTGTATGGGGACATGTAATTTTTCATGATGCAATATTTATTCGTCTCAAACCGATAAATTATCATAAGCATTCTCCATTGCATTTGGTTTTGGGTCAATAACCTAATATATCCCATCTAAGAATTATTAGATGTGTTGCATATATGCCCGTGGCACCACCACATCGCACAAAAATGGGAACCAAAGAAGATTAGGAATATATGTTAGGTTCGAATCACCCTCCATTATACGTTATCTTGAACCATTAACTGGAGATATGTTCAATGTTCGATTTGCAGATTGTCAGTTTAATGAGACATTTTTCTCAAAATTAGGGGGAGAAGATAATAATATCAAAAGAGAAATTTTGTGGACACGTCTCATCTTGATCCATATGCTTTTATCTATGAGCAAGAAATACAAAAGATTATTCACATGAAAAAATTGCAAATCAAATACCAAATACATTTACAGATTTAAAAAGGATCATGGCTCACCTCTACGAGAAGTAGAGTAGTTGAGTAGAAATAAAGTTGAAATTTACTCTCCGAGTAAGCAATCTGAAATTTGTTCATGTAATAGTAAATAAAAAATTTACTATAGCAAAAGACATATGTCATGGTAAACTTGAAATTTACTCCTTAGACATATATTGAAGAAATATGGGATTCTTCCAAATTGCTTGTTCTCATGATAAGTTGATTCGATCAATTAATGTGAGGAATGAATTCTCTAAATTCTGAAAGTATGAAAGGTGAATATGGGCTCATTCACCATCATGTGATATTTGAAATAGAATCATTAATAAGATGATCACATGTGCATTTTATTGTCAACCTAAAGTTTGACATTCTTCTGCAAAATTGTTTGAGCAAAATAATTGAGTTAAGAGCATAACTTTGAGAATGCGTAATCAAGACAATTCATTTTGATAATATTGATAAATATCTAAGCTGGTTGGCACTAAATGTCTTAGATAAATGGTCAATTATTGCTTATAAGAAGCTTCATGGTCTAAAATATGACAAATTGTAGACAAATGTATGCATCAATTCAATATATTATGATCATTTTCTCCTCAATTGATTTATGATCAGGGACCATATAATTTCCATCTAATAATTTTGATATACAACATATAATTAATAAATATACCATGATGCATAAAAGATGGATTCTCCAAGATAGATTGGAATATATGTTAGTTTGTCTAACATAAGGGGAGATAACAAGAAACTAAGAGTTGAAATACTCTTATTAAATATCCCTGAAGGACAGAGTCTATAACATGGATGAAATATGCAATTGACCCCAAATAAGATAATTTTTGAAAGCAAAAGAGCACATGATCAGAATGGTCTTAATAAAGAGGCAATGTACTCTTGAAGAGCTTATGAAATAACACTTTATGAAACCTCATGAGAGGATAGCTACTGAAAATAATGAAGTGATGAGATCTCAACAAGTTATGTCGCGTTGTAAACAGACAAAAAGAATATTTTTTCTATGACATTTTTTATATAATATATCGCAATATTGTAAAATATTATGATGATCTAAGCTCTATGGTATATTAAATCATGCTCTAATTATCAAGTGGAATGATGCATCTTGGTAAGCGAAATCTTATTTAAATTGCAATCTAGACAATAGAAAACGTCATTAATTTAATATTGAAATATTGTCACTGAACAAAATTGATATGAAAGATTAAAAGTATTTGAAGGATTTAAAATGCATGAAGCATGTACAAGTTCTTGAAAACTTGTTTATAATCCTCATATTGATTAAATAAATCAAACGTCTTTCATATTATTATGCAAGTTGATAACTTGAATTGAAGTCTTTCTACTTCTATGAGGTAGCGGTAAGGTCTGCGTACGATCTACCCTCCCCAGACCCCACCTGTGGGATATCACTGGGTATGTTGTTGTTGATAACTTGAATTAAAACTCTTGAAAAGTTTTCAAAAGATAATATATTGTTTGTTTAAAGAAGTTGAAGTGAGGAACTTGCAAAACTCCTTGATCCTAAAGGTAGGGTTCATAAAAAGAGATAGAACAAAACATATTTCGCCAAAACTTTTTCTACACACATGAGCTCCAAAAGAATGGTGATATAAATGTCCTACAGATTCGTTCAAGTGATAATATGGTTGATTTGTTCACCAAGTTTCTACAAATTGCAACTTTCATGAAGATGGTACACAAGATTGGGATGTGAAGATTCAAGTCTTTGGATTGATGTTCTAATTAGGGGGAGTTAATACGCGATGTACTCTTTTTTCCTCACAAGGTTTTGTCCCATTGGATTTTTCTTGTAAGGTTTTTAATGAGGCATTAAATTTTGTGTATTATTAAATATGTATACTCTTTTTCCTTCACTAGAATTTTTTCTTATAGGGTTTTATTTAGTAAGGGTTTAATGAGGCACAAAATCTAGCAAATATACATTCAAGGGGAAGTGTTATGAACATATTCTATTGATGGTGAATGTCTATTTATGTGGATTCCTTTAGGAGTTAGGAATCTTACTTGAATACCAATTCAGTTTCTTACTTGGAGACTAAGTCAGTGTTTCCCTATTAATATAATGGTTTCTTTCATTGTAATATATATCTCAATATTATAGAAGAGTAATAAGAAATCTTCTCTCTATTTTCTTCTTCTTTTACTTTACAGTTTCATAACAATTTTAAAGTTTTGAAAAAAAAAAATTGCCTCCATCCCTATCTCCAAACCCCCCATCCGTCCATATAAAAAAAACTAAAAATTATTTTTAAAAAAAATTCAGTTATTTGAAAGTTAAGTTTGAAGTCTAATAGGATCGGATTTTGATTCAAAAATCGACGTCGAGTCTAAATTTAAAAGTCAAATCTTGGATTGGAAGTTGAGTTAAGTCTCGCATTAGGTATCTGGGTCGGGTCCTATATTTTTTACTCTCTAATAAAAATAAAAAATATTTTTTTAAAAAAAAAATTTTCCTTACTAGCAAACATAACCTTAGTGTCAAAACTACCTGGTTCGTCGAATCCATAACACTTAAGGCTATATTGGATACAGATTATAGTGGTCTCTTGATACTTCTTTAATATCGATAATGCTTATAGAAAATTCTGCGTCACAAAAAGAAGAAATGGGAAGGTAAAGTTATCAAAATGTAGACAAGTTTGATAATTGCCTTGATTTAAACCGATGCTATAAATTAAAGTACAATAAGACTCTTTTAGTAAGTAATAACGGGAAAAGATCTAGTCAAGCACAATAAGGTCAAGTAATATTCAATAGCCTCATAGATGGATGACATGGTGTACCATAAAATAATTTATGGTTGCGGTCCATTTGACAACCATTAACTTTTTAAACTATCGAATAAAGCAATATGCACCCTAATAATTTTAAAAATAGTGCTTTTTAAAATTTTTAAAACAATTTTTAAATATTGCTAATTTTTAAAACAAATTTAAAATATTTAATTTTTAAATTTTTTAACATATTACTAATTTTTAAATTCTAAAATATTACGTGCTAATTTTTAAAAAATTTGAAATACTACTAACAATTCCTCCAGTACCTTATTTTGGTTTGACATAGTAACTACCATCTGTATTGAGTTTCCAGACAAGTTTAATATTACTATTTTTTAAAATATTACTAAGTTTAAAATATTTTAAAATATTACTAATTTTTAAAAATTTTAAAATATTACCTATTTTTAAAATTTTAAAAATATTACCAATTTTAAAATTTTTATTAGGGTGCATATTACGTTATTTGATAGTTTAAAAAGTTAATGGTTGTCAAATGAATCACCACCATAAATTATTTTATGATACATATGACATGCATCTATAAGGTAATTGAACATTACTTGTGTCACGATCCAAAATAGGCCATGAGCAGCACCCAAACTTACCCTCCTAAGTGGGAGAACCAACATATAAATCCCAATTCATACTAACAATTCACTTATAAAATATGGTAATAATCGAAAGGTTAAACTCGTAAGCAGAAATAACTAAATCTACTAAGCTTATTACTTAATGTTCCCCTAAAATCTAAAAGTCATCACATCAAGGACACTAGTCTCAAAATACCAATTCTAAGAATGTCAACACCAAAGCAAATGAATAAAATGGTTTAGGTCCGAAAGCTAAGGACACCATGACATGACTAAAGAGATCCAGTGCGATCTAGAGGAATAGCTCACCCTGGAACATGATGTGCTGAATACTGGCTAGAGCTGAGGGCGAGTCGAAGTCGGTGGAATATTTGTTGTAATCCACAAAACAAAACAAGGAAAATACAAGTAGGGGTCAGTACGAACAACATGTACTGAGTAGGTATCATCGACCGACTCCAA
>JAOTQR010037132.1:0-5000 GCA_025774065.1 Solanum ossicruentum | reverse complement strand
TGTCCATCGGTCTGAGGGTGAAATACAGTACTAAAATCTAATCTAGCACCTAGCTCAACCTGCAAGGTCCTCCAAAATTTAGAAGTAAACTTTGTCCCTCTATCTGATATGATGGAAATCGGAACACCATGCAAACGAACAATCTCGCTAATATAGAGTTTAGCTAACTTCTCGGTGTTATAAGTCACCTTTACTGGAATAAAGTGGTCAGTCTTGGTCAACTTTTTCAATGATCACCCATATTGAATCAAACTTATCCAATGTCTTTGGAAGACTAACCACAAAGTCCATGGCTATCCTTTCCCACTCCCATTCAGGAAGGGCATATTTTGGAGAGTCCCTCCAAGCCACTAGTGCTTATACTTTCATTGCTGGCAATTGGGACATTGAGCAACAAAATCAGTGATATCACACTTCATCCTACTCCACCAATAATGCTGCCTCAAATCATGATACATCTTGGTTGCACCAGGATGTAAAAGTACCTCGAACTATGAGCTTCTGTAAGAATAATCTGAATCAAATCATCAACACGGGCATACATACCCGCCCCTTAGTCCTTAGAACACCTTCCTCATCAATCACAGCTTCCTTGGCCTTCCTTTGTAAGACTAGATTACGAATTCGGCTCAGCTTCTCATCATCAAATTGTTTCTCTTTAATCTTGTCAAGAAATAATGATTTTGCCTCTATACAGGCCAGGAGTCCTCCCTTCTTAGTTACTTCCAGCTTTATAAGGTCGTTAGCTAGAGCTTGGGCCTCTTTAGCTAATGGATGCTTAGAAACCTGCAAATGAGCTAAACTTACCATGCTTCCTGCTTTTCTACTCAATGTATTAGCCACCATATTAGCTTTGTCACGGTGATAGAGAATAGTGATATCGTAGTCTTTTGGCAATTCCATCCATCTTCTCTGCCTAAAATTCAAGTTCTTTTGCATGAATATGTGTTGTAACTGCAATGATCAGTATATACTTCACATTTGACCCTATACAGATAATGCCTCCACAGCTTCAATGCAAATACAACATCAACCAACTCTATATCATGAGTGGGATAATGACGTTCATGCACCTTCAATTGCCTTGAAACATAGGTAATTACATTCCTCTCCTGCATTAACACAGTACCTAAATCGGAATAAGATACATCACAATAAACAATGAAATCTTTACCATCTACCAGTAAGGCAACAATAGGTGCGGTAGTCAATAGGGTCTTGAGTTACAAAAAACTCTCTTCACACTTATCTGACCATATAAATGGAACATTCTTCTTGGTTAAACTGGTCATTTTGGAAGCAATAGAAGCAAATCCCTTGACAAATCGATGGTAGTAACTAGCCAAGCCAACAAAACTCTTCACCTTTGAGACATTAGTGGGTATTTCCTAATTTTTTACTGCTTCAATCTTTTGAAGATCCACCATAACCCCATCATTAGAAACCACTTTCCCCAAGAAGGAAACTGAATCAAGCCAGAACTCACACTTAGAGAATTTGGCATATAATTTCTTCTCCCTTAGTAACTCTAGAACAAATCTCAGATGCTCTTCATGCTCCTTTTTGCTCTTTGAGTAGATCAATATATCACCAATAAAGATAATAACAAAGAGATCCAGGTATGGCTTAAATATTTCATTCATCAAGCTCGCAACAAGAGCATTTGTAAGTTGAAAGGACATAATCAAAAATTCATAGTGCCCATACCTTGTTCAAAAAATAGTCTTTGGCACATCCGTCGCCTGTATTTTTAATTGGTGATAACCAGACCTCAAATTAATCTTTGAGAACGTATAACCACCCTGCAACTGTTCGAATAAGCCATCAATACTGGGAAAGCCATACCTGTTCTTAATAGTTACCCTGTTCAACTGCCTATAGTCTATACACATACGAAGGCTACCATCTTTCTTCTTCACAAAAAGAACTGGAGCACCCTAAGAAGAGACACTTGATCTAATAAAACCTTTACCTAACAACTCTTGGAGTTGGGCTTTCAATTCTCTCAATTCAACTGGGGCCATTCTATAAAGTGGAATAGAAATAAGACGAGTACTTGGCTCCAAATCAATATACAAATCAATATCCCTATCTGGTGGCATGCCAGGTAGGTCTGCAGTAAAGACATCCACAAATTCATGTACTATTAAGGCGGATTCAACTGAGGGAACTTTAGAACAATCATCCCTGAGATGTGCCAGAAAGGATAAACAACCCCTACTCACTAATTTCTTAGCAAGCATAAAAGAGATGATTCAAACTGGAGAAGGAAAATAATCACCTTCCCACACCAGTTGATCTATCCCAGGCTTGGCCAATGTCACAGTCTTAGCATTGCAATCCAAGATGGTAAAATTTGGAGAGAGCCAAGTCATACCCGAGATAACATCAATGTCAACCATCTCTAGAATAATCAAATCTATATAAGTTCTGCTTTCCATAAAAGTAACAAGGCAGGAACTATACACCTTCTCAACTAACACAGACTCACTAACAGGAGTGGAAACACGAATAGGCATATTAAGTAGGTCACAATGCAAATTAAGTCTATTAGAAAAACCAGAAGATACATATGAGAAAGTGGATTCAGGATCAAATAATACAAAGGCAGTACGATCGCAAACCAGAAGGGTACCGGTGATAATAGCATCAGATGCCTCCGCCTCTGGCCTCCCTAGAAAAGCATAACAGTGAGCTCTATCACCTGTCTGACCATATCCTCTGCCAGGCTGCGTACCAGTAGTTCCAACCTGCCCGCCACCTCGTCCCGATTGGTGTCCTCCATGACCTTGTCACCACGTTATTAAGGATGACGGCCTATATTATAACCACCTCGACCTCTAGTTGTTGGGCCTCTATAACCCTGATCATACCAAGTCTGGCTCAACTTCGAACAATACCTTCTAACATACCTAACCTCACCACATCCATGACAAACCCTAGGATCAAGAGTGTGCCTTTGTGAAGATGAAGAAGACTGAATATAAACCCCAAAATTTAGAAGAGGTTGGCTAGGTCCTGATGGAATCCCATCTGAAACCTGCAATGAAGACTGAATCAGATGGGCTGAATAACCACCAGAACTCTGTCCTCTGGAGTAAGAATCACTAAACTCTCCTCCCTTATGGAACTTCTTAAATGTTACCTTTATAACAAAATCAACCACTTGCTAAAAGGACTTTGCTGAATCAGCTACCTACAAGGGTGAAATTTACAAATCTGACCACAATCCCTTCACAAAGTAACAAATCCTGTCCTCTGGGCTAAAATAAAGCTGGGTGGCATATCTAGATAGAGCATAAAATTTGGCGTCATCAGCTGTAACAGACATCTTCCCCTGCTCTATATTAAGAAAATCATCTTTTCTCTTGTCCTTTAAGGTCCGAAGAATACTTCTCCATAAAGAAGTTAGAAAAAGTTGTCCAAGTCATAGGTGGTGCGTCTATTGGTTGACCCTCAACATGCGACCTCCACCATATTTTAGCATCTCCCTGAAGCTGGTAGGTCACAAACTCAATGCCAAATCGCTCCACTATATCCATCTTATGGAGTAACTCATGATAATCAAAAAGGAAATCGTATGCATCCTCAAATTCAGTGCCTCTGAAGATTGCAGGTTTCAACTTTAAGAACTTGACAGAAAGATCATGCTGGTCACTAGTTATTATAGGCCCTGTAGTCAATCGGGGAAACATGTGTGTCTCCAAGGATGCATCTATACGAGGGGTCGTAACACATGTTGTAATCCCTGAACCTGAGGTGATGGGGGTGCTCGGCCCTGATCGGACAACCCACTGAGATAGGTGACAACCGAGTGGATCATTTCTGGGGTAGTCTGGGTGGTACTTCTTTATCATGGGACTGCTCATCCACCACCTCAACATCCTCTCTAGCTACTCCATCAGCTGGTGGAGGGGTCGCTGCTCTCTCTTTCTAGTTGGACCAGCTGCTTGGCCCCTACCTCTGTTGGACTTTCTCCCATGACCTCTACCGCGGCCTCTCATTATTCCTTCACCTCGGCCTACGATTGGCTTAGGCACTATTATTGCTCTAGTTCTAACCATCTGCGAAATAGAATAAAGAAAATCAGATACCAATTTGTATCACCTAGATACTAATTGGATTCAAGTAATAGTACGAAAGACATAAAGAAAGGAGTCTTCCTAAGGTCCTGTAACCTTTCAAAGAAAAGTAAAGGCGTCCCCGTACCGTTCCGCAAGACTCTACTAGACTTGTCCTTGTGTGATAGGATCGATGTACTTAAAGCTATGATATCAAGCTTGTCAAGATCCAAATGGGCCGTGAGTGGCACCCATGCTTACCCTCCTAAGTGGGCGAACCAACATAAAAATACCAATCGATACTAACAACTCACTTATAAAATATGATAATAATCAGAAGGTTAAACTCGTAAGCAGAAATAACCAAATCTACTAAGTTTATTACTTAATGGTCTCCCAAATTCTGAATGTCATCACATCAAGGACACTAATCTCAAAATATCAATTCTAAGAATGTCAACACCTAAGTAAATGAATAAAATGGTTTAGGTTCGAAAGCTAAGGACATCGTGACATGATTAAAGAGATCCAGTGCGATCTAGAGGAATAGCTCACCCTGGAACCTGATGTGCTGAATACTGACTAGAGTTGAGGGCAAGTCGAAGTCAGTGAAACACTTGCTGACTCTGCAAAATAAAACAAGGTAAATACAAGTAGGGGTCAATACAGACAACATTACTGAGTAGGTCTCATTGTCCGACTCCAAGTAGAATCAACATGCATAAAATAATAGCAGAAAATCAACCATAACACTTAACAGGTGACAACAACAAGAAACAAGTATGCAACCGATCAACGATATCAACAATACACATGAGGACTCAGGCCTCCACATCACACTTCTTTTGGGAGATTGGTTCCTTAACATTGAGTACATTACATTATTTTAACATGCTTTACTTTATTATTATCGTGTCGGATCATGGCACCTGATGCAAT
>JAOTQR010037111.1:0-10032 GCA_025774065.1 Solanum ossicruentum | reverse complement strand
GTTTGAGAAGTCACCACTTGTGCAAGCATAGCAAAAGTTGTACAGAATTCACCATTAGTGATAGGCTCTTCCATAGGCCCTTGAGAAACTAGGTCCTTATTAGCTGGGGCCAGTCATGGTAGGGGAGATCTTTATAGAGGCATCTTCTGCAATGTAGAAAGACATCATCAGGATTAGAAAACCTTAATATACAGTTCAGAGCACGACATAAGACATGAAGAAGTGAGTTAATTCTTAGAACGCCATGACAGCCTTCCACTTATAGGCATGGTGCACTTCATACCCATGTATAAGACTCTATTCAAAGTGATATGTTGGACTCCGAGGATCATTTATAAACCTCATGCTCTGATACTAAACATTTCATGACTCGGACCTAGGGTCTAAGAGTTACATGGGGAAGGAACCTGAGAGTCCCTAAACAAGCCTCAAAGTATCCATAATCACATTAGCAATTCAGGAGAATATGTAAATAGTAAGCACATAGTTCTAAGAGATGGGAAATTAGGGCTCACGCTATGGGGATGTCGTAGGGATAGGGATTAACATGGATTAACAACTAGCAAATAAATTCTAAGGGGTGGGTAAGTATGACGCATATGGGGCAAAATGGACTTAGGATCTTTCATATTTCTATATCATAACACAAATTTATATCATAATAGCCATATCTGATACATAACTGTAATCATAGTCTCTGAATATAAGACATAACATATATCCATACAAGAGTCTATAAGATATCCAACAATGCTTCTAGTCATAAGATAGGACAGGGGCCAAGACATGTCTCGGACTCACCCTCAAAATAAAATAACATAAACTAAGCATCATAGGTAGAGGAATGGTGATTTTTCCTTGAAAGATAGGACTCACCATAACTAGTATCCCAAATCCAATCTAGTCGTCGAATAGTGGATGAAGGTAGTCTTCAGTCCCTATATGATAGCACTAATGCAAATGACTTATTGAACCAGTGTTCAACGTTAGATGATAAGGGAACATAATATAGAAAGAAACAAGAGAAGTAGTATAACAATATTCCATCAAATCCATGATGCATGAATGCAATAATGCTTCCATATATATAGATGGGATGTGACCATAACCGACATCTCAAACTAATGCTAGATATTGCATGAATTCGTCTGTTGTAGACCTCCCATTGGTAAGAGAAGATTACTTTTCAAGAGTAATATACATCACACCTTATGACCCCGTCTTTTCGGTGTGATGGACACCTTCCTAACGACCCCGTCTTTTCATAAGCATTTCCATATCATATCATATCATATCAAAATGGGTAACCATTCCTTACGACCCCGTCTATTCGTTAATAGCTACCACATACCTATGCTAGAACATAGTTCAAGGAAATGGAGAGGACCCTTGGGAATAGCCCTGACACCCCAATCCATTCGGTGCTAAGTCAAAATCCCACAAGAATACTTATACATATACGTGTTTTCCAAAGAGGAATAAGTCATTTCAAATCATTTCAATGCACACTTTGGTCTTAAAAACCAAATATTCCCCATAATCATTCATACTCAGGCTAAAAAGCCGAATCATAATTCAAATCACACTTTTCATGCATGAGAATAACTCATAATAATATATTGAGATGGTGTACACACCCAAAATGCTCAAAAAGTCATATCATAGACATTTATGCGATCACATTCTTTTCATAACCATAATTTAATCAAAATCATTTCATATACAGATATGGGCTTAACCCACCGAATCATTTTCATCAAAATCCAATGCTCATGAATGCATATGCCACGGATGATGTGAGATCAATATGGACAATATAGATTCAATCTTAAATCAACAATACAATGTGAAATTTAAGTAAATCCATAAGAATAATCCACATTTAAATCACAATTTAAATTACGTGAGCTTAAATCAAACTTTAAAAGGGATAATGCATATTCAGATCTTCATAATAGTCATGCAATTCAACTTATCAGGGCTTAAATCAATTTAAAATCAACAATATAGCACAACCCATTCATCAATTGAATTTAATAACCAATAATCTTCAAAACTCATAATTAAAGTAAGCTTAAGTTCCAAAATCAAGTGTAAAAGAGTTTGGGTCTTCTTGGTTGAAAGAGACTAAAAATTAATCCTATATACCTAAGTTCACCAAGAAAAAAAGAAGAATTTGATGAAGATTGTAGTCCTTCCTTAAACACCACGCTAATTCACCACCAGAGTCTTTGAGAGTATTTCTTAAGAGAGTTGAATATAATTTTAAGTGTGAGAATAAATTTGAATGAGAGGAGAAGAGTATAGGTTACTTGAATGTCTTTAGGTAACATAGAAAGTCACAAAACACGCTTAGGAGAAACCATAATTATGAAAATGTCATTAATAAAATGAGTAAAAATATGTCGGCAGGGGTCCCATGGAAGGGTATACAGCCTGTATCAATGTATACGGTCCGTGTGCGCTTCCATGATCCAATAATTAGAAAAATTTCCACCGAAGAAGGTCCGACATGGTAATTCCATACTTAGAAAAAATTTCACGCCAACACCCATACTGAGGGCTTCACAGCCCGTGAGAGGTCACACAGACCATGTGGCCTTCCATGAAAATTTTCAGTCTGATGCCCATATGGAAGGCATCATGGATCGTGAAAGGTTTTTTGGTCCGTGAGAGGTCTATGTGTGAAGTGCCTTCACCAAAATATGGATTTTCAAAGCAAAGGCCCTCAACAAGGCCTACCACACATCCCGTGAAGCCTCACACGATCCGTGTGGGGTTCATGTGAGGTGAACCTTGGTCTTTAACTTCCCATAAATGCCAGCACTTTACACACAAGGCCAAGGGCCACCTCATGGCATCTCTACATGGTCTGTATACCTTCATATGACCCGTGGAGACTTCCCTAAAATGTCACTTTGGTCTAAAATTTTTTGGAACCAAATTTTCAAGCTCCATTAAGGTGATACAATGTCCGGGTCCTTAGATAAAGCTCTGAGAACCGAACGAATGGTCTTTCTAGACCAAACTCAATGTTTTGTATTTAACACTGCAGTTAGAATTTCCATTTGGGCATGTTTACTAAGGACATTGGTTAAAGTCAACTACTGACTCATTTTGGAGGCTAAATTTGCAAAGCTTGATATAATTAGACTGAACATGCTCCTGGCCTAAATTGGTCGTTCCGAAGTTGATGGAACCATCAAAATTTCGCTCTAAGTTCATTTTCTAGGACTTTGCCTCAAAGTTTATTTTAAGGACATAATATTCCGTTTAACTCAAAACACTACATAAATATCAACCAATTCACCCAACGACTGAACAATCAGTGTCAATAAGTCATAAATAGCTTGCAGTCACTATACAAATGCTCAAATTGATAAAATATTCACGAAATCATGACAATGACTTGAAGGGTCATTACATTAATGATATTTATTTAACTTATTCATACTTTTATTTAATAGGTAGGAGTACTAACGTTATTATTATATTATTGAATAAGAACATAATAGATTATCGTAAAGCGAAAGAGGAGAACATGAAGTTGCTGGGGGAAAACTGAAAGTTGTCTATGCTTAAGATTATACATCATTTATATAGATTAATATACTTAGCTTAGATTTAACTCTCTCATCTAGCTTGACTTCGATAAAGAATAGTACAAAAAAGTACTTATAAAGAATAACTTTAAAAATAATTTGAAAAATAAAATAATAACTATAATATAAAAGAAAACGTTTATCATGACACAACTTCTCAGTTCATGATGGTGATTGTTAGATCTTGCCTACAGGCAAGGCAATAATGCCCACGACACCTATCCTGAATCCTTAATGATAAAGATACTAGCAACATATAGGTAATGGAAAACATAATCTACCCAGGACCTGGAAGTCAACAGTATAGAGCTACTATAGACTCAAGTCCCAAATAAAAATATATACATATCCATATGCATGACCAGGAGAAACTCCTACCTATACAAGCCAAAACTATAATTGTACAAGGCCAGAGTTCGAATAAAAAAGACGACCCAAATAATAGAAGGAGACTGTAGAATATCCGAGCTACTAATGCTCACTAAAGTCTCCTGACACGTCAGCCACAGCTCATACCTGAACCTGCACCATGAGTAGATGCAAAAAATTAGGGCTAAGTATGGGTAGAAGGTACCTAGTAGGTATCATTCGCCGACTGAGTGAAATACAGTAAATATAAAATACTTGAATGTAGAAATTGTAGTAAAGCGAGCAAATCTAAACCCAGGGCAAAGAACAAGCATATCTAGAAAATCATAGAATCTTCAATTGTATAACCGATATAGTGTTTAATGATACCGACTGGCCAAACCAGGGATCAAGTGTCAACTACATTTGTGGCATTCGGAGACCCAACTGTGAAAGGCTAAAAGAACCAACAAGTGGAGATAGGAAAGATCAACTGAGCTAGACCAACATTGTACAACCTATCCAATTGACGTAACCCAGCGGAACCATATCACAACTGCCCCAGGACTAAGGTACAATGATGTACATGGGTGTAAGGCCCTAGTATCTATGCCTATAAGCTGACTAAGCCTGCATAAGCCCAGAAAGTACATCCATGCACAACCATGGGGTGTACAAGTGTAAAATTACATAGATCATTAACCGACCACAAAGATTTCGACCACCCAACCATATCTGAACAAGTAACCCAACCTTGATGGTAACAGAGGAACACCGAACTCGAACCGCAGATGTGACTCAATAGGCACCTTGGTCTAGACTGGGTCCGCAAATCATGCCCTGTGCTAGACTATAGGCAATCCCCTCAGCACCTTGTGTTTGACTATAGGCAATCCCCCTCAACACATAATCAAGAGTGTAACACTAAAGACCATAACTTGTGCTAGACTATTGGTGATAACCTCAACACCTTGTGCTGGACTATAGGTAATCCCCTCAGCACAAAATCAAAAGTACCACAAAGAATCAGTTGCGAAAATATAGCAGGCTTCTCAGTATTTGAAAACCCAACAAGCAGACAAGCAATCAACCCAAATGTATGTCTCAACAAGAGTAGCATAGAATCTTGTTTAGTTGTCAAAAATTTTATACCTAGCTGGAGACATGGCAAGTATCTAGAATAATCGTAACCATCCTAACAATATCTAAGCTCGCTAATGACTGTAACAAGTCCTTCAGCCAAAATAACATGCAGTCTAGCTGATAATAGAGATAACTCATTCGAGCAACTTCGTGTTGGTTGACTGGTAATATAAAAATCTCTCGTACAAATGGTAGTCCTAAGGACTAACTTAACCAATCGGTATTTCAACCACAAATGACCTAGTAAATCATATAAGAAAAGGCATACATCATTGTGACAGAATCATATCGCCATTTCTATCTCTCCATAGGTTTAGCAGCATCAAATCTCATGTCAAGAGTCACAGAGCCCAGTCAAAGGCACAAATAATAACATTTCTCAGAATATAGCATGGTACCCAGTGTCAAGTAAGGTTAACAAGTGTATAATGGCTAACCACTATATATCTAGGCATATATGTCATAGAAATAGTACTAAATCATGTTTAACCAGAGATAAGTATATTACAACTAGCCAGTCACAAATATTCAAAATAACAGGGAGGTCACAATTGTATAACAAGTATCCAGAATAATGAGGGCTCTCATAACCAATTATATATCAGAGTAAGTCCCCAGCACAAAGTATAGTTAGTAGCTATTCTCATAACTACCATATCTCTGTAGCACCAAGCTATACTCACATACGCATGAAAGTCAAGCCAGAGCACATACTTGTCCCATGGCATCAACCCATATCCAGTCTTTACAAGACCTTTTCGCAGTTTAACATAACTAGAACACAATTAATAGAATAGCTATAAGTAATATAGTACCTTACGCAGTAACAAATATTTCACATAATCATACATATCACATACTCAGTTAAACTCGTCTATATACAATACATCCACACATCTCAACTCAAGCATCCATACATTTCAACTCAATCTAGAGGTGAGGAAATCCTAGCCTACCTGGAAGCAAATCTGCGTGCTTTAGATCAGTCCACGTAAGCTTTACCCTTCTAATTGCCTCTAAAAGCTACCCAACTGTCAATCACAATATAATTATACCTCTTTTGGTCGTAATATATCAAAAAAGCAGGGGAAGATATATTAATTGTGACTAAAATAAAAAAATAGTGAGAGACTTAAAATACCCAACCAACCCCCATGAAACAACAATTACGTCACCCCAAGTCTATATCCAAAAATCAAACTCATAATGAGAAATCAAACTCACAATGAGGCTAAGAACAACAAGAAATAATAGACATTTCTTATAGAATTGCACATATTATATAGCATATTTCTCTTTAGATTACTCAAAAAAAAGTAGCACAATTTAGAGCCAAACTTTACTTATTTCAGATAAGAAATGGCCGAGATATCTCATTTTGTATTTTTTCAAAAATAATCCAACATGACCAGCAATAATAATAATAATTTTGCACCAAAAAGAGCTCTATCTACTGATTCTGACATTACCACAGTGTGCGCCTCGCAAAAACAAACAGAATAGACTGAAATTTGACCAAATTTTGACTCAAAATGGATAAGAAATCGCATATCAAAGTTTCAAAAATATATTCAATATTACAGAAGGAAAACATCAAAGTTTACCTCAAACGATATGCTAAAATCAATTTCTATAGCTCCCACGACATTCCTGTCAGAAGAATACACAAGTTAGCCTTTTGAAGAGGCCAAATTGGATAAAAGCAAAATGAGAGAAAAATCATTGGTCGAAGTTGTTGCTCGTTTTTGTGTTAATTTGAGAAAATTTCCAAATTTATACACTTTTTTCTTTTTTTTCGCACTGCCTTCCATGAGGCAGTCTCTCTTTTATCCACGTTGGCACCGCCTTTTAATTTTTAGTAACTGCTCAAATTTAATTTTGATGCTCCAGCCTCATTTGGAGTTGGAAAAATATAACTGATATATGAAATCTAATTGGAAATGACATTCTAGATTCAATGGTGTAGTAGAAATTCCCATCGAAGGTCGTTTTATTGCAATATTAGTCCCATTTTTCAATATCAAGATCTATTGAAGGGACCAAAACACAGTCAAAAGGCCTAAGAACCGAATGAGAGGTCCTCCTAGATCAAACTCAATGTTCCAAATCCAACGATGCAGTCAGAATTTTCATTTGGGGAACATTTCCCAAGAATGTTGACTAAAGTTATCCATTGACCCATTCCAAAGGCTAGTTTTACAAAACTCAATGTAATTGCACCAAATATGCTTCTAGCCTAATTTGGTCGTTCTGAAGCTGATGGAATGGTCAGAATTTTACTTTGAGTTCGTTTACTAGGATATGATAGAAAAATCATTTTAAAGTTATAGTCTCTTGTTTAACTAGCAAATTTATATAATTATTAAATGATTCCCCTAATGACTGAATAACCAATGACAATAAGTTACAAATAGCCCGATGTATCTATGCACATACTCCAACTACTAAAATAATCACGGAACTACAGAAATGACCTGTAGGGTCAATACAATGTTGTTACCTAGCCACCTTTTTTCACTTATATCTGATAACAAATGACTTAAAAACTTGAAAAATTCCTACATGTTGATGAGAAAAATTAAAATCTTAGAACTCTTAACATATATTTTATCATATTGTATATTTTAGACCTCATTAGTTTTTAAAATATATTTTTGATACTGAATATTATGTAAAAAGGTAAATATGTGATATGTATTTAATGTACTCAATTATAGTTAAAAAGAATTATGATTCATAGATATAGTTAGGATTCTAAGTAAATTTCTTCCTCTTTTGTCCTCTTTATGTGTTTCTCCTCTCTCTTTCTATGACATCTCTTGCTCTCCGCTCTCTTTTTTACGCTCTATCTTTGTAATACATATAATTGTCAACGATACAAAGTATACAATGGCAATACAAACACATATGATCACATAAATACAATAGCCATGATAGATGATCGACTAATACAAATTGTGTTTGTTATTTGATACAATGGATTTGCATGAATAAATTGAATAAAATAATTTTTTACACATTGATATAGATTAAGTATATCAAGTATACACGTGATAATTATCGTCTAGATATATGATTATTCATATGACTTCGGTTGCTTTAAATGTTCTTCTTTTTCTCTTGTTATTGATTTGCACCCAAGAGTATCTTGATAACTTATTGATTGATTACATAACTAAAATTTAACTCAATTCCAAATTCCTAAATATTAAAAGCTTTTACGTAGTTCAAATAAAGAAAATATAAAAATCAAACTTAAATTCTTCAATATTAGAAATATAATTAAAACAATTAGTTTGATCCAATTTAGTGGTTTGCGTTCAATTTATGAATTTTAATACTTTCTTCATTAAACTAAAGTAATGCATAATTTCATAGTTTTTCTTTTTATTTGTGGTAGTGAATATATTAGAAAAAGACAAAGAACAAAAATTCAAAAAAAAAAAAACATAATTCTAAAAATAATTTGTTTACCTTCATATTGAACACACTTATGGCTTGGGTGCGAAAGTTTTTTTAGCCTCACTAGTGTGTTTGCCTGGGACAAGAGTCTGTTGAACTAACGGTGCAACTATCCTAAGCTGGCAACATAGTTTATGGGTTGGAGTAGTTACCTACTCTCTTTCATATCGGTGCTCAATACTCCTCCCAAGACTAAAACATGCTCATGCCAATCAACTCAAATCTTGTCTCATTGGATTTTCTCAAATCAACTCAACTCAATCATTCAATAGTTCAACCAATCTGAATCATGAATTATGCATGGACTCAAGGCTCTAACTCAAAATTTTGACCTAGAGAGAGATGGGAGCCACCGTAGAAGCTGGAGAATTTTGGTTTCATCTTTTCTTCTCCAATAATATTTATTTTTACATTTATCTTTGAATGATTTGTGGTAATTTCTTCATGTATATGTGAAGTTAAACTTTCCGTTCTAAGATTATGGTAGCTAATGAGATGATTGTTTGAAAACAAGACTCTAACTCAAACTCAAATGGACATTTAGACTCCACTCAGTCATGCTCATCATGTAAAGCAAGTAAGATGCTCATTAGGTATGCACGTATATACGTAATATCCTCCTCATGCTCAATCATGCTCAAGTTACTCAGCTCAGACATTACAATCATGGTCTAACTCCGATCAATGCAACAAGGATTATATAAGATGATGCAACCCAAGGTTCACAATAGTGAATGCAAATTTTTATACTCTAACTTCAAAAGGACAACATGCAACTCATTGATTCATTCATAAATACGGATAGAAACTTAAAATAATTGCAAACAACTCGACGATTAGGATCTTGAGATTTTTAATATTCAATTATTATACATTGAATCGACCCAAGAAACCAAAAGGGCACATAGATAGACTCATTCCTATGCTTTAGGAAATCTTACATACTTGGAATTATTAAGAATGATCAACTCTTTGTTGATCCTCAACTTGAAATCAAAATCCTCTCTTTTCTCTCTTTTTCAATGGTCTCAAGGTTTCTAAGTATTTAATGAGGAGTAATACCCTTATGGTACTGATAAGGGGTCCAAAACAAGTCCAAAATGTCATATGGTTTAATTAGAATACCCATCTTAAAAAAGAAAAGCACGAAACTCCATCTATGGCCCGTGGTTCCACTTGCGGGTCATAAATGGCCTCTCACGGATGAAGGTGTCCGAAAATCAAGTTATAGAAAATTAGATGTGGAATAAATGACACCCCTTTCTACAGGCCATAATTTGAATGATGGGTCGTCCTGGTAACTCGTGGTTCAGGATTCAGAAATACACTTTTGGAAGTATCCAACCGTGAAACCAATCCTACGACTTGTCGATTGGAGTACGGACCATCCTAGTAACTCATCGTTCAAGATCCAGAAAAGTTGATCTTTGAAATATCATCCCACGAAACATATTCTACAAGTTGTAGAATATTTGTA
>JAOTQR010037070.1:0-15663 GCA_025774065.1 Solanum ossicruentum | reverse complement strand
GAACCTTACATGTGTAGGCGCCTTTTGGGGTAAAACCCAAGGGGACAAAACCGTGAGGGGGACGGCGATACGTAACGTCCCAAAGCGGACAATACCTATACGTGTGGGGCCGGTCGTGACAATTTATTAATCCTCTTAATCTGATTCTTTTTTTTTTCCATTCTTTAAATTGTTATTGTCCAAGATGACATTACTTTATAGAGTTGTCTTCATATATGTATGACTTTATTTTTTGCAGTGCTTAAGAAAGTGGACATTACAACATATATAAGAAAAGTGAATTAATCGTGTGATCACAATTAACTTGGACTACTGATTATAAATTTATAACAGGGAAGAAATTATTCATTATGGTATAATGTAACGTTTCTGTCATGAAGAGATGTTTAAATTCATTTTACAGGGGAAAAAACCTATCCGTACTGTGCATGGTTTGTGTTACATATTTTACTTTTTGACCCTAGCATGAGCACTTCAAATTAAATCTTAAGTTTTTTCCTCTTTTTCACTAATATAAAAGGAGAGAGTTGATGACTAACTGCAAGCCAAGTGTCACCACTTTAGAAGAAATTTTTACTTATCTATCTTAATTTAGGAGTAATATTTAGGATATGTTAGTTAGATTTTCTTGTTATTAGACATGTTTTACTTTTATTTAAAGTGTTTGTGATGTGATATTGACTTAGTATAATTTTAGTTGTTTTTACTTGTATGATCATTGATGAATTTTATTATTATCTAGCATGTTTTATTATTTAATTTTGTTTTGTGCAACTCCAATTTAGCAAATAATATCAATATAAAAGAATTAAATGTCATCAATTTTGTAATTAGTGATGATATTTTATTGTCAATTTTATCAACGACTGAATTAAAATTTTCTAGACAAATTTTTTCGTCACAAAACAAATAAGTTTGTCAAAAGTTGATTATATTCAGTGACAAAATATAATTGTCCCAATACCCCATCTTTCATGAATTAAGTTTTTATTCAGTGACAATTATAATTGTCATTAATCATGATAATTTATAGTGATAATGATATATTGTCGGTAAAAAAATGCTTTTAGTGACAAAATGATATATTTAACCACAAAATTATTAATCTTTTTATATTAATAATTTTTTTTCTAATTTATATATTTAAGGATGAAATAATATTTTGTATATAAAAGTTAACAATTAATGATGAAAATACATTTGTTCAATTATGAAATATATATAACTTTATAGACTATTGATGTCGTCACTGATTGAACTAAATTATTAGTGACAATATAATTTTGTGGCGGGAATAATTTTTTCAGTAACAAAACACATACTATCAACTACAAAAAATTACCCTTTTTATGACAAATATATTTATCACAAATATTTATGTATTTAGGTAAAAAATTTCATTTTGTAGCTAATATAACCTTTTTAGTGATGAAGCACTAAATCGTCTATGTATACTTTTAGTGACCCACGTTTAGAGACGATTGATTGATGATTTTTTTATCACACAAGATCTTTGGTGACGAAATATGATTAATCAGTGATTCGTTTGACCCTAATAGTCGAATTTGTTGTAGTATTATTATATTCAAAGGATAATTTGATAAAATTATCTTATCATTTACTACTTAATTTCTGTGTTAAGTCAATAGGGGCAAGTAAAGATGGACAGAGGGAGTACTAAATTTTCTGGTCAAACAAAAATTATTTCTCACCAAAGCTTCCCTTTTTTTTTTTTTGAAAAGCACTTTTTAAAAATAGAGTCCGAGTGAGGATGAATGTGGTGTATTGATTGTTTAATTGGTTTACTTGCTGGATTCTTAATTTAATTGATTGCATGAGTGAGGTGAGGTTTGGCTGATTGTTAGAGTCCATAAGAAAATTCGTTTCTTGACCTATATCCCTAGGTTTCTCTTCATTCGAGGACGAATGATCCCAAGGGGGAGATAATATAACACCACCTAATTCCTTATACCTAATCTGGAGTGAATGCACAGATGATGCTGAGAAAAGACTGAGAAAAAAACTGCAGAAGAAGGTTCGCAAGGACTATTTACAACTTGTTGATAGGTCTACGACTCTTAGAATGGGTCTCGTAAAACCCCCAGTTGACTTAGTGAAATTTTCTATCTTTGAGGCCTATATACAAGAAGTGGTTTACAATTTGTAGAACCATTTACGACTTGTAGAGGAAGTTTTGTGACAAATTCCAGTGACTCAAATTTCAGGACCCTACGAAGAGGTAGTTACGATCGTAAAACATTTTACAACTCATTAAAGAGGTCTCGTGCCACTTTCCAGTAACTTAGGTTTTCAGAACCCTCATTCACGAGAGGTTGTCTACGACACGTAGAATGCTCTACGACCCATAGATGGGGTCTCGTAGACTCAATCGACAGTTTTAATAAGGGGTACTTTTATTCATTTCAATCCCTATTTAATTAATTCTCGATTATTCTAAGCTTGAATAAAGCCTTAAAACATAATCTTAGGTGTATTATTCACCATTGTTCACATTCAACAGTTCTTGAGAGCACTAGAGGAGAAAGAAGAGCGTGGAACCTAAGTCAAGCGCAAGGATCTACCGAAGTTTGATTGTCCGTTCCATCTACAGGTATGTAAGACTTACCAAAGTGTGGAATCACCTTCTTCCACATGCCCTTTCATCTTCTTGAGTCAAGATTTTGGGAAATTTTATTATCCAAATATTAAATTCTTGCATGTATTATGAATTCTCTGGATAATGTATGAGGTACTTACTGCATTGCATAATTATTGATATGATATTGAGAAAGTTTCATACTTGAAAGCATGAACCCTAAATTGCATAATTTTATGAAATTCTATGTGCGGCTTGAGTTGATGTTGAGTTGAGAGAATTGATGAGTTGAGCATCATAGAGCATGTGAAGCATGTTGAACATATTCACTTACACTACCATAAAAGTTACTTGCATTGCGTGATGAGTCAATTTGAATGAGTCTAAATGACCGTATGGGTCTAAGTCGAGTTTGATTTGTCTGCATTGATTGACTGAGTTGATGAGTAACTGAGATGAGGCAACCCAATGAGGTTGAGATTTGAGTTGATTGCATGAGCATTGAGGATTGAATTGAGCATATTTTAGTCTTGGGAGAAGTATCGAGCACCAAGTTGGGAGTGAGTAAATAACTACTTTAACTGACGTCACTACATTGCCAGTAGCGTAGGATAGTCATATAACACATTCTGGCGGCTCATGTCCCAAAAGTGGACTTTTACTATAGATCCATGAGAGAGTTAATTGTCCTTTACCATGGCACATTTAGGACGAGTGTGGTAACGACGCCGTCTTCGTTGTGCATCACCAAATTAAAGGTGATGAGATTGGATGTTAAAAGAAAATACTAAGGAAGTTGATTGAGTATGACATTTTAAAATTGAGTTTATTTTCACTGAGTGCATTTTAAAAGCATGATTTACTTTAAATTTGCATATACTGAGTCGAGCATGAGTTGTTGAGTCGAGATGAGTGAGTTGAGCTTTACTTTCTTGGGCCATTTTATGTACTAGTATATTCCATGTACTGACGTCCATTTGGGCTTCCATCATTTTATGATACAGATACAGGTGATAGAGGACTTCAGCCAGCACATTGTTGAGGTCTGGATCAGTACACCTCCAGAGTTAGTGAGCCCTCCTTAATTTTCAAAAGAGCCTTTTTTTCTTCTTATTATCATTTAGTACTTTTCTTTCTTGATTTGGGGTGTCCATGGCCTGTCATGGTACCTTCTAGATTGTTAAGTAGAGGCTTCATAGATATTTGAATAGAGGATTCGATGAGTATTTTGATTTCCAACTTATTTCATTGGAAAACTATAATGTAGTAGAGTTATATTTTATTCGCATGACGTCTTACTATTTGAGTTCTTTCTTCCGCTGTTGATTGATGATGTGACAATGAGGCCAGATGGTTCTGTTAGGGAATCAACAATGGTTCTTTTAGTGCTGGTCATACCAAGGGTACCCTCCCGGGGCATGAAAACCATAAAATACACATAAAACGCATTTGACAAGCGCGATTTATGTGTTATTTTATACAAAAATGGTTTTTGAACCCGTTGTAAATTTTTTGTCAAACAACAAGCTGAAGTGCGACAAGTCCGCATCATGGACTTGCTACATCATGGTACTTGATGATCGATTTTAAAGTCAAGGACATTTTAGCCCTTTCACGGTTCCAATTTTTGTCCCAACTAAGTTTATTGAGTGAAACTTTCTTATTAGGAAAAGAATTAGTGTGGTTTCTTGAATAGTTTGAATTGAGAATTTTCAGTTGATAGAAATTACTATTTTGGAATAAAACTAAATAAGGGTGTATTAGATAAAACTATTAGGTCTTATAACCTTGAAATATATGAAGCTCGTGGTTCCAATCTTGTCCTAACTGACTTTTTTGAGTCAATCTTTCTTATTAGGAAAAGAATTAGTGTGGTTTAAATCTATGTTACCAGTATCACAAATATTATCCTTGTGTTATATCAAATGCATTTGCATAATCATATTTTTTGTTTAGAAAGTTAAAAAATTAATATAGTTTTTTTTAATGAATATTTATAAATAAAGATTGAAACAAGAGAATAGTTTAATATTGGCTTAAATGTCAATTTTGATTATATCTGATTGTGCATACAAAAATAATTTTATGACTTCCTTTTTTTTCTTTTATAAATACAAATATTCATTGGATATGAAATGATGAAATATGACAAAATAGAAATTTTTTAGCACTTATAGAAGTACAATATTATTTTCTCCAATTTTGGAAGAGATGATATTTAGTTTATTCGTTATACTACTTTCTAATAGCTTGAAAACAAAATCCTACTTAAGTGTATTTTGTTAATATAGTGTCTATATCAACCAGTCACTCAGTTCATATTTAATATCCTTCTTAGTTAGTTTTGATGTAAACGAATATGAAATGATTGCACAACACACTGATCAAAATATTTTGTTGACACATACTAGGAAAATAAAAAGCAAAGGAGAAGTTTGTCACGCACTGGGAGGGTACCTTAGGCGTGACCAACACTGAAAGACTATTTCTACTCCTCAAGCGAACCACTTGGCCTCATCGTCACATCTTACTTAACAGCGGAAGAATATTCAATGACAACATTAAATAAAAGACAGTTATATCATAAATAATTTCTTAAATTAGTTCAAGTTTGAATAGAAAAATACCCAATAATACTTCACTCTAAGTCTATGAAGCTTCTACTCGAAACGTCTAGAAGGTACCATGACAAGCCATGGCTACCTAACTCAAAAAATAAAGAAACTCAATCAATAAGAACATGCTCCTCCGAAAATCAAGGAGGGCTCACCAATCTCTGGATCTCGGATCTGTCACACCCCGAGAGGGTACCCTAGGAGTAACTGACACTCAGAGACTATTGCTTGTCCCCAAGCAAACCACCTATCCTCATTACATTCATTCTTTCATTAAGACTAGAGGAAGACATAAGAAATCATATTAGCGGGATACCACGTTTCCATCAAAGAAACAAAGGCCATAGGCCGCAAAACTAGTCATCAATATCCATCTAGTGTCACAAAATGAAAAGTAAACTCAGTTTAGAAAAGGAAACGGGAAAAGAACCCCAACACTAGTCCATCAACTCTCTACATCTATCAAGCCTTTATAGCTGACAATCTAAGATGGTACCATGACAGGCCATGGCTACCACAAACTCAAAAATAACTCAAAAAATAGAGAAAAGAAATAAAAGGCATCCTCTTAATGCAGGGGAGGACTCACCAAGTCTCTGGAGGTGGAAGTCTAGACTTCAACAATTCGCCTGCTGAAATCCCTTGTCTACTAAATCTGCATCATAAAACAATGCAATACTAGAGTGGCGTCAATACGTGGAATATATAGTATGTAAATGGGCTAAAAGTAAGCGAGATAAGCAACGTACATGGAGACATCAGTTCATTAAGCTTCATCCTATTTCAGAACATGGAATAGATACTATTTCATTTAATATTCGTTAAGACTCACGCAATCACATCAACATAGGCGTACTATCAATAGGGCATCCGATATGGGAGTTTCTCGGACCTACACCCACCATCTATGAGCTGGTGATGGCACAATGAATCGATGGTGTTGCCCCATCCGCCCAATACCTTACGGGATAGAAGGTGTACATTATTGAATCCAAAATAGAAATAACATTAAACCCTCTTTTGGGACTGAGGAAACTTCCATTGCTCACGGTCAATCCTCGCCTACACTGGCCATGTGGTTATGAGTGCGAGTGGGACTCACTCTTACTCATTTCGATACTCGATACTTATCCCATAGACTCAATATGCTCATAAACGTTAACATCCATCCTTTGTTAACATTTAGTCTCCTTTGGACTAAGACATTAATTCATTATCATTCATTAACTCGAGGAGTTAGGAATATTTCTTTAGGAATACATTCAACCTCTTTGAGGTTCTCAATTCATTATCATAAACCTTCATTTCGTTCAACTCAAGACTCAGACCACAACGAACAACTACAATCATGTGATCAAGGCTCTAGACAACAATCCCTAGGTTCATTCTTGGACTCATTAGCCACATAATCATGTAGGGTTGATATGTTCATACAACTCATTCGTTCTAAACCTTGTAAATAAGTAATTCACTTATGAAAGCATCATATTCAAGAGAATATGTAGATAAGACAAAATAGTTTACCTTAAAACATTCAAGAATTTATACAGACAGGTCTCATTATCTTCAACTTTAAATTCTCTATAATTAAGGGGTACATGGGAGAATAATCTCATGCTTTGGGTAGCCTTACATACATGATATGGAGTTTGACACTCAATTTCTCAATAAATCAGCCTCAATCCCTAGAACCCTTGCTTTTTCTTCTCTTCTTCACTCAAGGCCTCTTCGATTTTACGTAAGGATTTTAGAATAGGTTGTTGAAATTAATTAAGGCTAAAAATGACTTGTATTGGTCGCGGATCACGTTTAGAAGAGGTGGAGAAAAGTCTAGAATGCCCTTCAAAAGATTTAAAATTTTAAACTTCAACGGAACAGGTCGGGGGACCAGGTCCACGATGCGAACCTCTCGCGTACCTGTGTATTTCAGGAATTTCAAATCCCATCAAAAATGTGAAAAAAATCTAATTGTGGGTCCGCGATGGGTTTGCGTCGTGGCCCTGTTGCTCACCCTCACTGTTTTCAATTTAACTTGTGAAAATTATTTTTGGACCCGATTACTCTAAAATGGGATCGAGACCATTTTTCCACTCGATTTTCTAGCCTGATCACAAATTTGGTCTCAAATTTTTTATAAGCTAGTGATGGTACAACTAAGTGATATCGTTGCGGCATCTGACCAGTACCTTATTGGGGTGAAAGGGCATACATCAAGGGGTTTATAATAATATCAAGCCCTCTTTTGGGACTAAGGAAACATCAGTTCTCACGGTCCAATCCTCTGCTATGCTGGCCACGTAGTTAATGAGTGTGAGTGGAACTCATTCTTACTTATTTTCGGTGCTCAATACTCCTCCCAGGACTCAACATACTCATAAACATCAACATAAAAGTTTTCTCATCATTTAGTCTCTTTAGGACAAAGGCAACATCTCATCTCACTATCTCTCAACTCAGGAATATTATGATCGCTCTTTAAGACTCAAGTGTGACCTCTTAAAGAATCTAATGGACTCACACTCCATCAATCTCCAGCAACATCATCATCAGCACTCACTCAAATCAAGGCCTAGATCACATCAATTATGCATACATATGTAATCCGGGCTCTAGACATCGACCCCTAACTTCATTCATGGATTCTTTAACAATTGCGCATATATAATTTGTACTGTAGTTCAAATAATCAATTAAGCAAGTAATGCAAATTGTGATGATCATCAATTTAAGAAAGTATATGTAACTTAATAGAAATTTTCAAGATATCATACAATACTTTTTCAAACAAGACTCATAGACTTCATCTATCAACCTACAACATTCAAAAGGGCACATAGGTGAATAATTCCATGTTCTTTTTGTAGCCGTTACATACCTGGGATGACTAATTTCCAACTTTCTTTCAAGAATTTGGACCTGGACTTCGAAACCCTCTACTCTTTCTTCTTCTTCTCTCAGAACTCACATTGAAAACTTAGAAAAATAATGGACTTTGAACTCTCAATTGCTATTAAACGACCTTTAAAATGCATTGTAGGAGTTAAGATAGGGTGGAGAATGACCAAAAGGCCCTTCCCAAATTAAAATAAAAAATTTGAAAACTTGCACACCTGTCCGCGACGTGCCAGGGGCACGAACCAATATATTTTTGCAATTTTTCAGAATTTCTAATTCCTGTCAAAAAAATTAAAAAAAAAAGAAGACAAATTGTTACTCTGCATCATGCCAGGGGCGCGACAACACTATTTCAGCAATAATTAGCAAATATTATTTTTGACCCGATTGCTCTTAAATCGGGTCAAGACCATTTTCCCACTCGATTTTTCACGTTGATCGCAAATCTGGTCTCGAATTTTCTATTGGAGCTTTGGAAGATGCGTTGTGCACATGATTATATTTTAGGGGCTTTTTGGTAATTTTATGGGGTGTTACATCATCTCCCCCTTGGGATCATTCGTCCTTAAATGAAGAGAAAGTAAACTAAAAGCACGAGTAACCCCAAAACTGATCTCATTACTCACTGGGGGACTCTCGAACTCTCAACTATCCATCATCTATCTATCTCTGTCTTAGACTCAAGAATGGAATTAATACATCAACTCAAGAAAGGAATATCAATATCATAGGGATAGGGACATTACCTTCGACATCATCGTCATTGGGCACAAATAGGTGCGGGTATTTGAGTGTCATCACTTCCTCAGCTTCCCACATAGCTTTCTCAACAAATTGGTTCTTGCATAGAACCTTGACGGAGGCTATCTCTTTGTTCTCAGCTTACGAACTTGTCGATCAAGGATTTGGACTAGAATTTCCTTATAGGAAAAGCTATCCTTTACTCCTGTACTCTCAATAGGAATCGCTAAGGCAGGATCTCCCAAACACTTCTTCAGCATAGAAATATGAAATACCGGATGGACTCCATCTAGCTTGGAAGACAAATCTAGCTCATAAGCAACCCTTCCAATCCTCCTCAAAATTTGGTATTGTCCGATATAGCGTGGAATCAACTTTCCCTTCTTGACAAACCTCATGGCACCCTTCATAGTTGACACTTTCAAGTACACCCAGTCATCCACCTCAAACTCTAAGTCTTTTCTACTCACATCTGTATAAGACTTCTGGCATCTATATGTTGTCTTTAACCTTTCTTTGATGACCTTCACCTTCTCCATGGACTGCTGGACAAGATAAGGTCCAATCAACTCAGCCTTTCCAACCTCAAACCAGCCAATCAGTGATCTACATCTCCTCCCGTATAACACCTTATAAGGGGCCATCTGAATACTAGCATAGTAGCTATTGTTGTATGCAAATTCAATCAATGACAAATGATCATCTCAATTACCTTGAAGTCGATAACGCAAGCTCTCAACATATCTTCCGAGGTCTGAATGGTGCGCTCTGCCTGTCTATCTGTCTGAGGGTGAAAAGTTGTGCTCAACTGTACTTTCGTACCCAATCCCTTCTGAAAAGATCTCCAAAATTGAGAGATGAATTGAGCTCCTCTGTCCTAGATGATGGAGAAAGGAACCTCATGCAACCTCACAATCTCTCAAATGTATAGTCGGGCATACTCCTCAGTAGTATTAGTTGTCTTAATTTCCAAAAAATGGGTTGATTTAGTCATCTTATCCACAATCACTCATATTGAATCATGCATCTTTCGGGGTCTTGGTAAGCCGGTAATGAAATCCATATTGATCATCTTCCATTTCCATTATGGAATTTCAAAGTTCTGCACTAATCCACATGATTGACAATTGGGACACTTAAAGAAGAATTTTACAATGTCTCTCTTCATTCTATTCCACCAATAGACTTCCCTCAAGTCGTGGTACATCTTGTGGAACCAGGATGGATGGAATATCTGGAGCTATAAGCTTCGTCCATGATCCTTTCTCAGAAACCATCAACACCAGGCACACACAATCTACCCTGGTATCTCAACACCCCATCTCCCCCTTTAGAGAAAACCATCACCTTCTGCTTGTGAACTACTTCTTTCAATGGGAACAAAACAGGGTTTTGGTCTTTCTTTTCCTTCACTTCTGACACTAAGGATGAAGCAGAACCATTCTATACATTGACCCCATCTTTAATGTTCTCCTCAAGTTGCACTGCAGTTGAGCCAACCTATGAACTTCCTTAGCCAATTCTCTCTTCCCTTCCTCCACATAGGCAGTGCACCCATAGACATCCTGCTAAGAGCATCAACAACAATCTTAGCCTTACCTAGGTGGTAGAGGATGCTCATATCATAATCCTTGAGAAACTCCAACCATCTCCTCTGCCTTAGGTTGAGCTCCTTCTAATTGTATATGCATTGCAAACTCTTATGGTCAGTGAACACGTCTACATGCACTTCATACAAATAGTGATGCCAGATCTTGAGTGTAAATACCACCGCTGCTAACTCGAGATCATGAGTCGGGTAATTCTTCTCATATATCTTAAGTTGTCTGGATACATAAGCTATCACCTTTCCTCTTTGCATAAGCATACAACCCAATCCAACTTTGTACACATCATAGTAGATCACGAAGTCTCCCATCCTATCGGGTAAAGTGAAAATTGGTGTTGTAGTCAATCTAAACTTCAATTCTTGGAACCTCCTTACACATTCCTCAGACCACTAAAACTTGACCTTCTTCTAAGTTAGCTTAGTCAATGGTGCCGACAGAGAAGAGAAGCCTTTAACAAATCCGCGATAGTAGCCTGCTAAACCCAAGAAACTTCTTATTTCCATTGGGGAAGTTGGTCTTGGCCAGGTCTTAACCGCTTCAATTTTATTGATTATTGATTATCCACCCGAATACCATCTCCCAAACCAACATGGCCTAGGAAGACTATAGACTTGAGCCAAAACTCAAACTTTGAGAATTTCGCATACAACTCATGGTCTTTGAGTGTTTGCAAAACCACTCTAAGGTGATTAGCATGCTCCTCTTCATCCTTTGAATATACCATAATTTCATTAATACACACGATCATGAACATAACAAGATACGATATGAATACCCTATTCGTCAAATCCATGAAAGTCGCAGGTGTATTTGTCAACCTAAAAGACATGACCAAGAACTGAAAATAGCCATACCGTGTCCTAAAGGTTGTCCTTGGAGTATCACTTTCCCTCACCTTTAACTGATGGTAACCTGATCTGAGGTCTATCTTGGAGAAACAAGTAACACCCTGAAGTTAGTCAAATAGATCATCTATCCTGGGAAGAGGATACTTATTCTTTATAGTGACGTTGTTCAGTTGCCGGTAGTCTATGCACATTCTAGGAGACCCATCTTTCTTATGCACGAATAGGATAGGAGTACCCCAAGGTGAGACACTAGGCCTTATGAAACTTTTCCCTAACAAGTCTTCCAATTGTTCTTTCAATTGTTTCAACTCTATGGGGGCCATTCTATATGGTAGAATTGAAATGGGTTGGGTCTCGGGAAAAACATCAATCCCAAAGTCAATCTCCCTATCAGGAGGGACTCTAGGTAGATCAACAGGAAACACCTCAGGAAACTCATTCACAATCTGGACTGACTCAAGAGTAGAAGATTTAGCATCATCAGACTTAACTCGCACGAGGTGGTAAATACAACCTTTGATGATCAACTTTCTGGTTTTAAGATAAGAGATAAACTTGCCCTTATGTGTAAAAGAACTCCCTTTCTACTTTAGAACAGGCTCACTAGGAAATTGGAACTTAACAATCTGGGTTCTACAGTCAACAGAAGCATAACAGTCATAAAGGCAATCCATGCCAAGTATCACATCAAAGTCAACCATCTCTAATTCTACCAAGTTAGCTAAGGTGTCTCTATGATAAATGAACACTACACAATCCCTTTAATCTCTCAACTATGATAGACTCACCAATAGGAGTGGAAATAGCAAAAGGTTAAATAAAAGACTCTGGAAGAGTCCCAAACTTGCAACCACATAAGGGGGCACAAAAGATAAAGTGGAACCCGAATCAAGCAATGCATAACAATCAAATGTAAAGACTCAAAGCATACTCATAACAACATCTGGTGTATCCTTCTGATCCTATCAATTACCTATAGCATAAAGGCGGTTCGTACCTCCTCCTATACCTGTAGTATTATCCTTCTGCTAACTGGCAGCTGGGGGCGCTGTATATGACTGTGCTCTATTAGTTTCTTCACCTCGTCTCTTCTTTGGGAACTCATGCTGGAAGTGACCCACCTTCCCACATAGAAAACAAGCATCCATTCCCATATGACACCTACCTAGATGGAGCTTCCCACAATTGCCACAGGGTGGCTTCCCTTTCGAGCCCTGAGTCATACTGACTTGAGATTGGGTGCCCTAAGCCCTGAAATTCTGGAATCCCTTAGACTTTTGGTCATGTTTTTTTTGCTAAATGGGCACACTCGCTATAGAAGGTGCATGATGAGATGATCTTTTCTGGAAGTAAGGACTTATCCCCTTAATTCTACCTCTGTTGGCTAGGCTCATGTCCTGCTGACTTCGCCTTTCCGTTCATCTGCTCTTCTCTATCTCTCTTCTTGTCCTCCTCTTTCTGTTGAACATACACCATGATCCTGGAGATGTTCATGTTGGGAATCGACAAGGCTGTTTTGCACTTTTTCTGCACATGTCTGCCCAAACCAGACATGAACTTCCTCATCCTGGCCCTCATGTTTTGGACCATCTCCGGAGCATACCTGGACAACTTAATAAACTTAAGGTTGTACTCATTCACTATCATCCCTCCTTACTTCAGATTCACAAACTCATCCACCTTCGTCTCCCTCAACTCTTGAGGGAAGAAGTGGTCAAGGAATGAAGTCTCAAACTCCTCCCATGCTGCAGGCTCTGCATTCTCACCCTCACTCTCCTCCTATTGGTTGTACCAAATATTAGAAACGTCTTTTAATTGGTAGGAACAAGCTCCACTCCCTCAATCTTATCAGTATGCATCACTTTCAAGACTTTATACATTTCATCGATGAAATTCTGTGGGTCCTTCTCAACCTTAAACCCTATACACATTGGCGAGTTCATCCTCAAGAAGTATCTAAGTCTGGTAGCAGCTGAGAGCTCCTGTGAGCTAGAGCTCAGAGCTTAAGAACCTTGGTTATTACCCTGGGAGGCCACCAACTGAGTCAGCATGGTAATGGCTCCCCTAAACTCTGCCTTGGTGTAGGGAGCTGGTTGGGGATGAGTAGGGGGCGCCTATGGGACCTCAGTAATCCTAGCAGGCCATCCCCATCTCCTTGCCTATATCTAGAAAGGGACCTCAGGTTGCGTGTTCTCAGCAACTAGGATTGTGGCATCTCTCTGAGCAGCTATTCTCTTTGGTGGCATTTTCTAAGTACATACAAAGCACTAATTAAAAAAAGGTACTTTATAGAGTTAAACTCTATCACACAAATTCAGATCATAAAAGAAACGTAACACTTCCTAATTTCTTATAGCCTCCTGCTTATAAAGTGTGGTGCACAACACACCCATAAACAAGAATCTACTAAACAAGGCTTCACAAACTCCCTAGGATAGTTGAACTCTGGGTTCTGATAATTTGTCATGCCCCAGAAGCGTACCCTAGGGATAATTGGCACTCAGAGACTATTGCTAGCCCCCAAGTGAACCACCTAGTCTCATCGCATATATTCAATCAATTCATTTGTGGAAGATAATAAAGAATATTGTAACTATCAGTGGGCTATTAGACTCATCATCATCATCTATCATAAGAAAAAAAAGATTAAGGAAACAAATTTAGTATAAAAGTAGAACAAAAGGGGGGAAAAGGAACCCCGACATCAAATGTCATCCATCTATCTCTATGAAGCCTCTATGACTATTGTCTAAGAAGGTACCATGATAGGCCATAGCTATCAAAATCAAAAAAGAAAAGATAACTCAACAAAACTGAAGAAATAACCATCCTTTGAATGCAGGGGAAGACTCACTATGATCTGAAATCAAGATTCTCTGAACCTCAACGATTAGCCTGCTGAAGTCCTCTGTCAACTAAATCTGCATCATAAGACGATGCAGCGCCAAAGGTGCATTAGTATATCGAATGTACTATATGTAAAATGGGCTAATGTAAACAATATCAGCTCATCAATCACTCAACCTCAACTCAGAATAAGGAGTAGAACTCTATCACATCACCATCTATCAAGACTCATACTATCACATCAACATCAGAGTACTATCATCAGGGGACCTATCTGGGAGTTTCTTGGACTTACACCCATCACCTATGAGCTGGTGATAGTGAAACTAAGTGATATCGTTGCGGAATCTACCCAATACCTTGCCGATGTGAAAGGGAGTATCTCAGGGGGTTTATAATAATATCAAGTCCTCTTTTGGGACAAAGAAAACATCCATTCTCAAGGTTCAATCCTCTGCTATGCTGGCCACGTAATTAATGAGTGTGAGTGGAACTCATTCTTACTCATTTTCGGTGCTCAATACTCCTCCCACGACTCAACATGCTCATAAACGTCAATATCAAAGTTTTCTCATCGTTTAGTCTCTTTTAGACAATGGCATCATCTCATTTCACCATCTCTCAATTCAGGAATATTATTATCGCACTTTATGACTCCGGTGTGACCTTCTAAAGACTCTAAGGGACTCACACTCCATCAATTTCCAACAATATTATCATCAGTACTCACTCAAATCAAGACTCAGACCACATCAATCACGCATACATACGTAATTTGAGCTCTAGACATCGACCCCTAACTTCATTCATGGATTCTTTAACAATTGCCATATATAATTTATACAGTAGTTCAAATAATCAATTAAGCAAGTAATGCAAATTTTGATGATCATCAATTTAAGAAAGTATATGTAATTTAACAGAAATTTTCAAGATATCATGCAATACTTTGCCAGACAAGACTCACAGATTTCATCTATCAACCTACTACATTAAAAGAGGCAGATGGGTGAACAATCCCATATTTTTGGGTAGCCTTTATATATCTGTGATGACAAATTCCCAACTTTCCTTCAAGAATTTGGACCTAAACTTTGAAACCCTCAACTCTTTCTTCTTCTTCTCTCAGAACTCCCATTGAAAATGTAAAAGAATAATAGGTTTTGAACCCTCAATCGCTAATAAACAACATTTAAAACACATTTTAGGACTTAGGATAGGGTAGGGAATGACCAAAAGGCCCTTCCCAAATTAAAAGAAAAATTTTGAAAACTGCACACTGGTCCGCGACACACCAAGGGCGCGGAGCAGTATATTTTCGTAATTCTTTTGGAGTTTCAAATTCCCATCGAAAAAATTAAAAAAAAAATACAAAGTTGTTAGACCCTGTAAATATTTTTTAACTGAGGTAAATTGTCACTTTGGAAAAATTTGCAAATATTGTGTAATTTATCTTAAGTTATTTGTGGTGCATAAGTATAGGAAATAAGAGTTTTGAGAAGTGTAATTTA
>JAOTQR010037050.1:0-15665 GCA_025774065.1 Solanum ossicruentum | reverse complement strand
AGGTAATTTACATCATAATAATCACATTTGAAATCACAATCATGAAAATTAGATCATACTTGAAATTAATACATAATGAAGACAATAGGTTGGGCTCTAGGGGTGAAAGGTACCCATGGATGAAAACCCACATACCTCGATGAGAATTTAAGGAATTAGGATGAATTGACTAGTTGGTTGACCTTCAATGAGTTCTTCAATTGGAGTAGAGAGGAGACTTCAAGAGTGAATTAGAAAAGTGGATTTTGAGTCCAAGTGTTTAAAGTGTAATCGGAATATCTTAGATAGGTTAGAATAACATTGGAATGGTAATTTAGTCTAGAAATCATCCAAAAAGAAGTTTAGAAATTAGGAAAAGAACCCAAATACCCTTAGAAAACCAAAAGTTAAAATTGGACGGTACCCTGTATGAAGGCACCACTACGACCCACGGTGTGCGCCACAACTCGTGGTGGGGGTTGTGGTGGGTACCTTGGCCAAAATGGTGAGGTAGCTTGAGAGTGTGCCTTCCATGAGTTTTGGTGTGCACCACAGGCCTGGTGTGTCACCTCAGCTAGACAGCCTCCATCACCAAGGGGTGCTACCGCGAGGGCCTTTCATGAGCCACTAGCCGTGAAAGATCTCTTGATGGGAATTTTTAGGAAATTTTGATTCTAGGACCAATTTCTAACTTCCAACATCTTAGGCCTTATAACATCTCTCCATTGGGATCATCCATCCTTGAATGAGACGAAAGCTAGCTTGAACAAAGAAAAATGAGTATCAACAACCTAACATGAATTCAAAAATTCAATTTGGACATCAAAATCGTAAAACCTTACAACCTTTGCAATAAACATCATTTAAAACCAGTTTTATGAGCATGCATGCATGTTATGACATGAAAATGCAGAAATGAATGGTTTTGGACCATTTGAGTATGAGTGACTTATTATCTTAGGCTTGAGTAGCGTGGAAATAATAAGGATATTATTACATCATATAAGACTCCACTTCCTGTATAGCACTCTTAACTTGTTGGTTCCTCCAAAGGACTTTGAACGATGAAACTTCCTTGTTATGAGGCCTCTTCACTTGTCGATCAAAATTCCTAATCGAAATTTTCTCATAGGCAAATTGTGCCCAAACTCAACATTCTCCAAAGGCATAATAGAGATTGGATCACCGATGAATTTTCTCAAGATGGACATATAGAACACCAAATGAACCATAGTCATTCTCGATAGCAAGTCCACCCCATGCGCCATCTTACTAATACGCTCCAAAACCTCATAAAGCCCTACATACTAGGGAATCAATTTATCCTTTTTACCAAACTGCACCACACCCTTCATGGGAGAAACCTTCACATACACCTGATCCCCTACATGAAACTCAAGATCTCTCCTCCCAACATCGGAATACTGGTGACTTTAGCCTGTCCTCAATGTCTCCATTATGAGTTTCACCTTCTTCATAGCATCCAACACCAAATTCAGACCGATCAATGTCATCTCACCAATTTCAAACCAACCCATAGGAGATCTACACCTTCTCCCATACAGAGCCTCAAATGGTGTCATCTCAATGCTAGCATAACAATTGTTGTTGTAGGTAAACTTAATAAGCAATAGGTGATGATCTCAATTACTCTTAAGTTCTAACAGACAAGCCCTCAACATATCCTTTAGGGTCTGAATTGTCCTTTTGGCCTGCCTATTGGTTTGGGGATCGAAAATGGTGCTAAACTTCACCTTGGTACCAAGTCTTCTCCAAAATAACTTCCAAAAATGAGAAATGAATTAGGTCCCACAATCTGATATGATAGACAACGGTACACCATGCAACCTCACTAACTTCCTAATCTGTAATCTAGAATAATCCTCAGCAATGAAAGAAGTCTTGACTGGTAGGAAGTGGGCTGACTTAGTCATTCTATCCACAACCACCCAAATAGAGTAATATTGCTTTTGAGTATAGGGAAAACCTTTACAAAATCCATGTCACATCTTCCCACTTCCAAGTAGGAATTTATATGTGTGGGCAGACCACTAGGCTTTTGATGTTCCACCTTGACCTATTGGCAAATAGGGCATTTTGTCACAAACATAGCATATCTTTCTTCATGCCATTCTACTAATACACTTCCTTCAAGTCTCGATATATTTTGGTGGATCTCGGATGTATGGAATATGGGGATTATGGGTTTCTCTCAGTATCACCTTTCTTAAACCATCTATATTCGGAATACATAACTGGCCCTGGTAGTGGAGTACTCCATCTCCCCCTTAGAGAAAACCTCTGTCTTCTTTTTGGAAACCAGCTTCTTCAACTCAACCAAATTTGGATCTAGGTCTTGTTTTGCTTTAACATCTACCACCACTGATAATTTGGCCCATTTTGCACATGGATGCTACCCTTACTAGAGTCACTCAACCTCACTCCCAAGCATACTAAACAGTATGCATCCTTCACCAACTCCCTCTTGGCCTCAACCTTAATACCATCACTGAACACTACATGGTCAAGAAATACCACATCTTATAATTAGAACTCACACTTGCTAAATTTTGTAAATAATTACTTATCCCTCCAAGTTTGAAGCACAACAATCAAGTGACTCATATGTTCTTCGTCATTACAAAAATAGATTAGGATGTCACTTATGAAGACCATTATAAATATATTAAGGTAAGGCTGAAACATCCGATTCATAAGATCCATGAATATCGCCAGAGCATTGGTCAACCCAAATGACATAACCAAAAATGCAAATTGACCATACCTTATCTGAAATGTCATCTTAGGAATATCATACTCCCTTATGCTCAACTAATTCTTGCCAAAATGAAAATTAATTTTGGAGAAGTAACAAGCCCATTGCAACTTGTCAAACATATAATTGATCCTCGATAGGTGCTTATTCTTTATAGTAACCTTATTCAATTGGTGAATACACATCTAAAACGACCCATCCTTCTTTCTCACAAATAACAAAAGAGCATCTCTTGGTGAAATGGTTGGCCCAATGAACCTTTTTCCAGCAAGTCCTTCAACAGATCCTTTAATTTCTTGAACTTTACTAGGGCCATTTAGTAGGGGAGATCGAGAAAGTTGGGTTTCAGAAAGAAGATCTATGCCAAAGTCTACTTTCTTTTCAGGAGGTATACCAAGTAAGTCTTTCAGGAAGACATGAGAAAGTTCATTCACAATGGAGACCAACTCAAGAATAGAAGATTTGGAATTGATGTCCCTAACCCTCACGATATGGTAGATGCACCTTTCAGAAATCAACTTTTGTGGCTTTAAATAAGAAATAGATTGACCTTTGTATGTTGAGTCACTACCTACCCATTCAAGAATCAGCTCATTGGGGAATTGGAACTTAAACTTATGAGTTCTATAGTCTATAGAGGCACAAGAAGCATGTAACCAATATATCCTAAGAATAACATCAAAGTTAGCCATATGAAGCTTAACAATCTCACAAGAAATAACTTTATACAATATTGACACAAGACATTTTTGTAGACTCTTTTGGCTACAACTTACTTACCCATGGGAGTATAGACTGAGAAAGCTTCTAGCAAAATTCTTATGTGTTGTCAAAATACAATACTTTTGATGCTTAAAACTTGGAATTTTGTGTGTTCTCAATGCGACGTCGGTTTCTTTTATGTGTTTTTAGTGATATATTTGCAGGATTCTACGGTTGACCTTGATTTTCTGAAAAAGTACAGAAGTTTCTGATTTTAATACAGTATGAGACCCTTTATGAGCCATAATTCATTATATGGGTCATGAAGTGGGTTTCGTGGACAATTCCAGTGAGGGCCTAATTTTTTGAAGTTGATTTTACGAATATGCGGATGGGTCATGGATTAATTTACGAGTCGTAGAACATGGTTTGTGCCCTGAGGATCAGAGATGAAGGAATTTTTGAAGATTCATCAGACGAAACCCCCCTATGATTCACAAACCACTTTACGATTCGTAGAGGAGTATCGTAGACTTGATGTCTATATTTCCAACAGCACACTACTAGACCTCGATTACGGCACATGAAATGTAATACGACCCGTAAAACTGTTCGTGAGGAGTGCCGACCCAACTATCCGATTGTGTTTAGGAATTATATTTTAAATATTATAAATAGATTTTTTTAGTTATTTTTCATAAAGTTTTAGCACAGTACACTGAGAACTCAACAAGTAGAGAGGAAAAATAGTGAGATAACATTGGAGAGTTTTGAGAAACACTTGTACTCTGATTTGATCTTTAATCTTCTGATTCTATTTGAAGTTAGATTTGCTTATTCTTAATTCAATATGTAAGTACTCTATTATGCTTTTCCAATTTGTAAGTCTTACATCTGCACAAATCATGCGTAGCTAATTCCACAACTAGGGTTTTGGGAACCATGAAGAACTAACAAGGTAAAACTGGATAATTCATAATTCTTGAAAAGTGTGCATGCATGTATTAATTAACTCTCTTTGTTTTGCATGTTTTCTAGTGGTGGCCTACATTAGAATCCACTAGTGTTATTGACTGGACCAAGGGAGTAATGAATAGGAAAAGATATTAATTATTAACAAGATTCGATCAATGCGTTCTTGTCTAATCAATTGAACTAGGTCAAGGGGAGGTTGTATTGGGACTAATAGGTAAGGGTTAGTAATGCACACTACGGAGATGGGCCAAGTCACATAGTGAAATTCGCCACTCGCCTGGACCAAAGGGTTTGGTGAACTTAACTTATTATCCTACATGCTACACACTACAAAAGAATTAGGTTATCCAGTGATACTAAGTGAGGGAATCAATGGGGAATATAATACCCTAGTTTCTCTCCATATTGATTTAACTCCTTGTTAGTTAGGTTTACTTTTCTACTAATTATTACAAACCACCCCTCCTTTGGGGAAGTAAGCCGGTTAATCACTCAAATTGTGTTAACTGAATTCTCTTGAGTCTACATATTCTCTTGGGTTCGATCCTAACCTTGGTTAGGTTCTATTTCTTGATAACGATTGTTATATCCTCAAAAAGGAAGTGTAACTTGGCCGACATCATGATTTTTGGTGCCGTCACCAGGGAATACGACTAGACTCAGTTAATTCATAGTGATTTGGGTATTAATCTTTATTTTCCACATTTTACGTTTTTTGTTATTTTATTTTTTTTACATGGTGTAAGTGTAGTATATGCCCAACACGCGAAGTCGAGACAGACCCTTGACTCCATTTGACCTAGAGATCCATAGAATGTTGAGGAGAATGGCCTAAGATAATGCCAACAACACCACTAATGCAGCTCTAAACAGGAACAAGAATGAAAATGCTAATCATAAGAACCCTCCTCCTCTTGAGGACATAGCTCCACCACCTCAGGATTTTAATGCCAATGCTTATTAGTGGAATCAATGTAGGCTGAATC
Source organism: Solanum ossicruentum (assembly GCA_025774065.1). Taxonomy (NCBI): domain Eukaryota; kingdom Viridiplantae; phylum Streptophyta; class Magnoliopsida; order Solanales; family Solanaceae; genus Solanum; species Solanum ossicruentum. The sequence goes on along the minus strand of JAOTQR010037050.1, from coordinate 10,247 downwards.
CTATGGCTATGGAGGTGATTGGAGCTATTATGTTGCCACCACTACCGACTGACACAAAGTTTGTAGTCTCGAGTGGTTGCTTCAGATGCTGCAGAACCGTGGGCTATTTGTGGGCTTACCATCGAATGATCCTCATAGCCGTCTGCATAATGTTGCATTCATCGGTAAGAGTGTCGTGGAAACACAAAATCTGTCTATGGATGCTGTGGGACTTCATGTCTTTCTATTGCCTCTGATAGGCATTACAACACTATAGCTATCTAAGCTCCCGCAGAGTTCGATCACCAGTTGGGCTGAATTGTAGAAGGCCTTTTTGGAAAGGTACTTCCCTAGATCAAAGAAGCTCAAGTTGAAAGACCAGATACATGGGAGCGGTTCAGCAAATGCTTAAGAAGTGCCTAGACCACAAGATAGTTGATGATGCCTTGGTGGATATCTTCTACCATGTCCTTGATGAGACAGTCAGGCTTATGCTGACATTATCATGGGTATGTTCTTCAATCAGCCATTTGTAAGGATCGTAGAAAGGATGGAGAGAGTGATCAAGACTAATCGTGCATGGGGGCAGAGAGACAGAGCATCTTCTAAACATTCGTGTGTTGTTAGTGTTGGTTTAGAGCAAGTTATGATAAACAAAGAAATTATGCAAAAGCTTGCCCGAATTCGTACAGGTATGAAGGTGATGATGAAGCAGAATTAGGAGTGAGTCAATACAGTGGTTCATCAACCTCCACGCGCGCCCATGTATGATGAACCTTATTATGAAGATGATTCCTATTTTATTCCTGATCAGATAGGGGTTTCCAGACCAATGCCCAAGGGTCCAATCAAGCACGAAAGTCAAGGAAATTAAGGTTGGAACGTCAACAAAGATGGAGAGTTTAGGGGAAACTGCACAGGATAATATGACCAGAACAGGGGCTTAGAGAGAGATGCAGGTTGGGGTCACATAGATGGTTTCAGAAATAGTCCTTATATTAGACTACATAACTGTGACACAGCTGCAAGTAGCTCATGAATCGAGAAGATAGTTGATCCCCCGTTGAAGAAAGCTGAGATACAGGATGAGACTCTGAGGGGGATGAAATATGAAATCTCCAATATTAGTTAGAAAATTGAGTCTCATTCTATTGATATCAAATAGCTCGACCAACAATTTGGTCATGTGGTGACTCAACTCAATTAGCATCAGAGGGATACAATGCCTAGCAACACAGTTCATAACCCTAAGAATGAAGGTCAATACATGGCGGTTACTACTTATGGTGGCAAGAGCACCATTGATCCTCCCATGCCAGTTGATAAGAAAGATGTTTAAGAGCAGAGAGTTGCAGTCAAATTGCGGATACAAGAGATGATTGTGAAAAGGAAGGGTGAGTGAAGATGCTGATGCGCCACAGAAGTTGAAGCCCATTCCTAGGTCTCCTCCTCCCTTCCTTATAGAATCAAAAAGAAGGAGAAGGAAGGTAAGTTCAAGTATTTTCTCTCCATGCTGAAACAACTCTCTATCAGCATCTCTCTTATTGATGCATTGGAGAAGATGCTAAGGTATGAAAAGTACATGAAAGACCTGGTAACGAAGAAGCGCGCTGTGAGTCAGGAGCTCTCCCAATAGCTTCAGCATTGTAGTGCTATTGTTACGAGGTACTTAGTCCAAAAGCAAGAAGATCCCGATGCTTTCACTATACCCTGCACCATTGGAGACGTGGAGTTCGTAAGAGCACTATGTTATCTAGGTGCCAGCATTAATTTGATGCCCCTTGCAGTCTTCAAGAAGCTACGATTGAGAGCCCCTATTGATGTATGATCGCACGGTGAAGAAGCTTGTAGGGATATTAATACTATATAATGTGTTGGTCAAAGTTGAAAAGTTCATATTCTATACAGACTTTGTCATACTGGATTGTGAACTTGATTTTGAAGTCCCTATCATCTTGGGGGAGACCCTTCTTAGATACTGGATTCACTTTTATGGACATAGAGAAGGACCAACTTGTGTTTGGATTTTGGAAAGATGAGGTCGTGATCAACATCTATCAGTAGGCAAAGAAAAAAGATGACTTGAGAGTGGTGTCTATTATTGAGACTGCTGATGATGCTGAGCTAGAAGTATCAATTGAGTTGAGATTAGGTGTTGACACTTTAGAAGCAGTGTTGATAAACTTTGATAGTGACGACATCCTAGATTATGGGGAGACAGTGAATGCTCTAGGGGTGTCTTATGGCCCTAGGCGCCAAACCAAGCTAGAGCTAGATTTGTAGAATCGGGAGTCACCACCCACCAAGCCATCCATAGAAGACCCACCACTGCTAGAGCTAAAGGCCTTTCCAACACTCTGAGATACACATTCTTGGGAGACAACAACACTTTACTAGTTATAGTTGTTGTAGATCTGAATGATGAGCATGTGAGCACCCTTGTCAAGGTGCGCCATTGGACGGATGATTGCAGATATCATTGGTATCCCTCCCAGGATATGTACACAAAAAATCTAGTTGATCAAGGACTACAAGCTAAGTATTGAGAACCAAAGCCATCTCAACCCCCATATGTAATAGGTTATATGCAAAGAGATCGCCAAGTAGTTGGATATAGTAGTGATCTATCTGATTGTTGGCGCTGAATGGGTGAATTGAGTTAATATGGTCCAAAGAAAGGTGGTATCACAGTTGTACCAAATGCCAATAATGAGTTGATCTCGATGTATCCAGTCACTGGATGGAGGGTGTGCATTGATTACAAAAGACTCAATGCGTCAATCAAGAAAGACCACTTCCTTATGCTATTTATTGACCAAATGTTGGATCAACTAGCTAGAAAGGGTTAGTATTGCTTCATTGATGGATATTCAGGCTAAAATCATATCATTATTTCTCTAGAGCATTAGGAGAAGATGAAGTTTATATGCCCCTATGGCACCTTCACATTCAAGAGGATTCCATTTGGGTTATGTAATGCACCAATGACATTCCACATATGCATGATGTCCATCTTCTCAGACATGGTGGAGGACACTATTAAAGTCTTCATGGACGACTTTAGTGTGGTTGGAGACTCATTTGAGGACTGTTTGAAGCCCTTACATACTTTGTTATAAAGATGTGAGGAAAGACATCTGGTTCTAAATGGGAAAAGTGTTACTTCATGGTGAAGGAGAGCATTGTGTTAGGGCACAAGATATCCATTAAAGGGATCAAGGCCGATAGAGCTGAAGTAGAGGTGATCAAGAAGCTTCCCTCAACCATCTCATTTAAGGATATGAGGAGTTTCCTAGGGCATGTAGGTGTCTACCAGAGGTTCATAAAAGACTTCTATAAAATTGCACACCCCTTGTGCAAGTTGCTTGAGAAGGATGCTAAGTTTGTGTTCGGTGAAGCATACCTCAAAGCCTTTGAAGAAATGAAGCAGAAGTTGATTTCAGCCCCAATCATTTTAGCTCCAGGCCTTTGAAGAATTGAAGCAGAAGTTGATTTCAGCCCCAATCATTTTAGCTCCAGACCGGACGAAGCCCTTTGAAATCATGTGTGATGCAAGTGAGGTTGCGCTAGGTGTAGTATTAGGATAGCATAAGAGAAGATACTATATCCCATATACTATGCTAGCAAGGCCCTAAATACATCCCAGAAGAATTACACTGTCACTGAGCAAAGACCATCAACATACCAATAATAACATTGGGAGTCTTATCCATTTGTTGTCTAGAATAAAGGGCATAAAATCAGTTATTGCATTGTTGAGCACCTTGTTAAGCCCTTTGTTGCCCTTGAACACCCTGAGCAACCTATTATTGGAGATAAACTTCTTGACCTCTATTTGCCACACTTAGATAGTTTGATAGTTTATGGCTCATCTTACCTTAGCTATAGCAAGACCAGAACCTCTCAAACACCTATTTCCATGATTTTCCCACATGTAAGCATTTAGGAAAACCCTACCCACCACCACTTTGGACCCTAGGGTAGGGTACCCTATCCTTGTCAAACCTCTTATTTGGATCTTGAGATGACCCCTTGTCTTGGAACCTTTGGCCTTTGTTGGAAGTGGCTACCTCCACCACTCAATCTAACATCACAGAACCCACCTTTGAAATGAGCCCTGTTGGACCCCCTCAATCCTTCTCCTCTTTAGCTTCTCACCTTCAATTTGCTCAATATAGGTCATAAGCCAAGAGATGTCCATATTTATTACAAGCATACAAGTCTGACATTCTTTGACAACCAAGTCGAATATCCCCAAAATGAATTTGCTCATTATGGCATGTGGACCAGCAACCAAGAACAAGGCATATTTGGAGAGCTTACTGAACTTGAGGGCATACTTACTCACACTCATATTCCCTTGCTTGAGGTTAATAAAATCCATCATCTTTGCCTCTCTAAGCTTAATGGGAACAAGCGATAAAGAAATGAAATCATAAAATCTTTCCAACCAATTAAATGTTCATCAACACTTTCATACTTCCACTGAGTAAACCATACCTAGGTTACTCTATTAAGCTGATATGCTCCTAATTTTCCTTATCCTCTAAAGTCACTTCCATGATAGCGAATGCCTTGTACACTTCATCACTGAATTCAACCATGAAACTAAAGAGGGTGATGTGCTATCAAAATACAACATATTTGATACCTAAAATAAGGGATTTTAAAAGTTTTTAATGTCACTTTTTATGACTTTTATGAATTTTGGTGTTAGTTGTGTAGAAAATACAGGTTGGCATGATTTTCAGAAGAAAAGTGCAGAGTTTGATCAAATCAGGTCCTACGAGCCACCCTACGAGTCATAGCTCATGCTACGATTCGTAGGATGCCCTTCGTACCAAGTTCTGGATAGCAAACTCAAAAGTCTGAGTAGTGAAGGCCATCCATACAATGTCACCCTACGAGTCATAGTTCTCTCTACGACTCATATAGGTGGGGATCGTAGAAAATTACAGAGAGTTCAAGAATTGGACCAAGAATTACAAGCCTAGACTAGGAGAGGAGCATACGAGTAACAGAGGATCGTAGCAGTCAAGTCCAAAATGCCAATGCTGTCTACAAAACCCTGATTACGACTCGTAGGTATGAGTCGTATCTGTGAGACGTACCTACTGCCAATTGTATTTTCTCTTTAATTTTTAGGGTGATTTTGTAAATAGTACAAATAGTTATTGTTAGGGTTTTAGCAGGAGACTTTGAGCATTTTCAGATTCCACAACTTTGAATATTCTCTATTGAATATTCTAAGAACATTTCTAGGGTATAGTGTAGATTTCCATTTTTTCATATGAAGACCCATTTTGGGGGATTGAAAAACCACATTGTACTCATCTTCCATTAATCCAAGCTTGTGGTTTTCAACTTGAAGGTGTATTTGTTCTTCATTGTTTTGGGTAATCTCTAACTATTTTTCTATTATCCATTGTGGTTGATTTTGCCTTAGCCATGAGTATCTAAGCACCCACAACTTGGTGTTGTGGGAACCATGAGTAGTTCACTTGAAATAACCTAGACTTTGTGCATTTCTTTAGTTGGATTTTTGCATGTATTGTTTATTTTGCTTTGCTTTGATTGTTCTTTGGTGGTGGACAACACCAAACCTCGCCTACTATCAAGATCCCGACCACGGTAGTGACGAATAGGAAAAGGAAAGTAAATGATAGGATTCGATTGATGTGCTCTCGTTTAATCAACATAACCTGAACAAAGGGTGTTTGATTGGGACAATGGGTAACGATTAGTTGGCACACCATGGTTGCCGACCAAGAGCTACGGTGAAATTCGACCTTCACCTTCACAAGAGGATAGGCAGAACCTAAGTTACCATCCTGCATTCAAATTCCTAATTAAATCATGTTATCTAGGGTAATTGAGTCAACGAATTATGGGGAACATAATTCCCAAGTTGCCTCTTAATTTGACTGTCTTCTTGCATAATTAGTGTAGTATTTGTTTTTGTTCTATTTGAATCACAAATTCCCCCACTTTAGAGAACATAGTGATCGACACTTGAAATGATTGATAGTGGGTCAACATAGTCAAACTCCGTATTCCCTGTAATTCGATCCTAATTAGTGTAGTGTTTGTTTTTATTCTATTTGAATCACAAATTCCCCCACTTTAGAGAACATAATGATCGACACTTGAAATGATTGATAGTGGGTCAACATAGTCAAGCCCCATATTCCCTGTGGATTCGATCCTAACCTCTGGTTAGTTTATACTTGAATGCAACTGCTTTACTATTGGAGTGGGAATATAAAAAATTATGGCATCGTTGTCTGGGAATATGGCTAGGTTCTTGATTTGATTTTATTATAGATTAATTCAAGTATTAACTTCTAGATTCTCTTGTATTTTACTTTTATTTTTGTTTTGTTGCTAAGTTTGATTTACAGGTTGATTAGTGCAATGACAGAATAAAAGCTCTACATAACAAGTGATTGATTGGAATCCTTGCAAAGACATGTCATGTTCTATAGGCAAGAGTCTGAAGACCCTTACACCCATCTCCAACATTTTGCTCAAACATTGAGAGGGCTGCTTGGGACACGACATCCAGCTTGGATGCCATGGCTCTTCAGACCTTCCCAATGACTCTTAGGGGTGAAGCTATGGAGTAGTGGTTTATCCTCCTACCAAATGTTTGTTCTAACTAGAGAGAAGTGCAAAGGGTTTTCCTCATGAACTTTATAATGAACCTGACAAGCAAATACTGGTGGACTCGATTATTAACTTTAAGCGGGTTCCGTGAGAATCTTGGGGTGCAACTTAGGAAAGGTACCAAGAATACTTGAAGAAGAAGCAAAACCATAGTCTAACAGATGACATGTTAGTGGCAAGTTTCTATCGAGCACTGAGCTTTGAACAATAACTGCAAGCTGATGCTTTATTTGGAGGAGACTATTGGGCATTCCTGAGACAACTATTTAGTGAGGTTATTGATTACATGGGCAAATTCTCTGCCTCACCGAAGTTTACCAGCCACTTCAAGAACAACCAATGGCCTCTACCAGTGTCAAGGGGAAGCTTAAGTGCTACAAGAAAAGAAGGTGTGACCAATTGGCTCAGGCTACCACATCAATAATGTATCATCAATAAACTCTCAAACTTTGAGCATATGCTTGAGAAATTTCTTAAAAAAACCAATGAGCAAGAAGAGGTGATGCAAGAGATAAAGTTGGATGTCATCAAAGCACACTATAAAGTGGACCAACAAGCGATGGCAACACAAAGACTTGATGACAGGGTTGAGCAACTTTCCACACGGTTAGAGTTTGTGCAAAGGGACCGGAGGAGATATCATAGGAGTGATGATGAGAACCCATTGACCCATGAGGAATTCTGAGTATTCATGATGACAAAGTCGAGGCACAATTTTAAACAAGGTGCTTCTTAGGAGTCAACCCAAGTATCTTTTATGTTTTTGGCTTGCTCTTAAGTTTATTTTGGTACTTTGAATTGTAAGATAGTGGATTAATATTTATTTTGAGTTTTAAGACATCGGATCAGCTGTGTTATTTTGGAAATTAGTGTATTTTGAGGCTTGGTTTGTAGGTATAAATCAAGAGCTGAAGAAATTACATTTGGAGTAGCCTCTACGATCAGGCCTACCAGTCGTAGTACACACTACGACTCATAGTTAAGCCTTGTAGAGGGAAACAGTAAGGACTTAAGGTTGGCACACACACTATGAGTAAACTTTGCAATTCGTAGATCATCCTATGAGTCATATGTGGGGTTTGTAGTGTCCAAGTATGAATTCTAATTTTTCTAAGTGTTGGGCTCTGCTATGAGACCAGGACCTACGAGTCGTAGGAAGCTCTATGACTCGTAGTCGGGGTTCCGTAGCCTGAAATGAAAAATTTTTAAAGTTGACCCGGTTGAGTATATTAGAGGTCAAATATTCAATTGACCCCTTATTTCCCTCATTAAAATGGTTTTTCTTCCCCCAAAACCTTCCAAACACCATTTTCTACTACTCCAACCAAATTCCCATCGGATTCCAACATGAGTGTGATTCTAGGGTTTTGGCCTCTCCATTATTCCCCCAGTGCTTCTTATTGTTTTCATTCTCTCACTTGATAAGTATTCGTGCTTAAATTTACACACACTTGCTATGATTCTTATATATTGGCGAATGATTGTGTGTGAAGTGATACTATCGAGTTTGCTCATGAGAATATAGTTTTATAAGCATGAGAATTAGGGGTTGGTCATTTTAAATCCCTTAGCATGATTTTAAATTGTGCAATTGTTCTTGTTGGGTGGTTGTGATGTTGACATATTGATCATATATATATGGTGCATGATTTGTGGGTGATCAACTTGTAAATTCATGTCGGGGTTGAAATTGGGTCATTAATGTGTGTGTGGGTTGCAATGGATAACTTGAGGCACCCTTTGTTTGATTTGTTTTAGACTCCTTTGAATTCACATCATGGTGTTAGTATGCGTGTTGTATGTTGGGGAGAAATTTTTCGCGGATATTTCTCAAGTGTGAGTGGGGAGTGTTGTATAATTGTTTCAATTATGAGTGTGTCTTTGTGGGATAATTCTCAACTTAAGTTGGCATGTTTGGATAATGGGTTGTTTGTATGCTTAACATTATGGGAAAATCTTGCTTCGATGTTGTTGATTGTTGGTTTGAATGATTTTTTATTTTTGTGGCAAGGTTACAAGCACCACAGGTGCCTTCTGTTTTCGGCTACGAGGACCCACTACGAGTCATAGTGGTCCTTCGTGGGAGGCAACAGCCACCTATGGTTACTTAACACTTACCATACAAGACCCACCTACGACTCGTAGTACCTACTACGAAATGTAATGGGGGTATCATGGACCTGACTTGTGCTTTAAAATGTTTCTGGAGTTTGGTACGAGCCCGGACTACGACTCGTAGGTCACCTACAAGTCATACTTGTGCCTCATACCTAATTCTAGAATAGACTTTTCTCAAGTACCTTGGCATTACGAGGCTACTGTATAACTCGTAGGTCACCCTATGAGTCATACTTGTGCCTCATATCTGTAGACCTGCAAATAGTTCAGTGAAATTACGTTTCTTTTGTTGGTTTTTGTTATTCTTTGTTTGTTCTCTTGTTTGAGCCCTACTTGATTAAACATTATTTTGCTCATTTTGTTTATGGGGTTGAATTTCAGGAAAAATGCCTCGGAAAGATAAACACGCTATCCAGGACTTCCAGAGGAAGTTGATTGATGAGTCATCCAAGACAAAGCAATCTGAGGGATCTGTGGAAGTCCACAGAGTTCGAATAGACCCCAAGGCAAATGTGCCTCAGACTCGAGCCCGCACTGCACAGGCCTCGGTAGAAGTGGATAGTACTTCCTAGTCTGAGGAGGAAGGCAATGGTAACGGGTCCGATAGTAGTTCATCGCAGATGAATCCTACTCAAACTAAGATGGAATCAGAAGAGGTATCACATGCTGAGCAAAAGGAAGTAGAGTCACAGCCTCCAACTGACCCAAGATATGGCATCCCAGGGATGAAAGATATATATTATAAGGGATTGGAGCCGAAAGGACAGGGGAAATCCTGTTAGGCAGTTCTATGAGGAGTCGAGGCTGAAGGACTCCACGTTGGACAGGGTGCCAAGCTTAGATGTTGAGATCAATAAACATTGGCTAAGGTGGATGTCGCAGCGGTTGGGCAAGTACGCCCCTAATCTAGTCTAGGAGTTCTACGCAGCCTACTATGCCACCATTCTCTGAGATCTTTCTCAAAGGAAGAAACCTATAGAGCGGCTGAGGTTATGAGAGGTCTTAGGTAGGGGTCAGATAGTGGACATCTCAGATGAGACAATTAGGAGGGTTCAGCTTAGGCCGAACTATAGGGTACCTCATTCCATTGCAGAGTATGATGATAAAATTGCAAAAATGAGGAAAGTGATGGGCGAGAAGGATGTAGAGGAAGGACTAGGAGTAATGAATGGCACAATGAGAAGGAAGCTTAGCTACAGTGGCATTCCAGCCCACCGAGGAGGACTAGGACCCCAGAACCAGATGGATGCCGGTGCTTGAGCACCATGTGTTTGATACTTTTGACCCCTGTCATTATTACTACTTATGGATACTTTGTTCTTGCTTCAGACAATATTTTGATGTTGGTTTTGGATACTTTTGAATGTTTTGTTTTGAATGTTGGTTCTAATTATGTTTTGGATGTTTGGTTTTAAATTGTTGGTTTTTGGTAAGTATGTATGTGTATACACACACACACACATACATACATACGTATATGTGTA
>JAOTQR010037038.1:0-50935 GCA_025774065.1 Solanum ossicruentum | reverse complement strand
CTGACACTGAGAGACGAAAGCTAGGGGAGCGAATGGGATTAGATACCCCAGTAGTCCTAGCCGTAAACGATGGATACAACGAGAAAGAGCTTAAAAGATCAAATAAGATGAGGGATTTTCTACATACGACATTGGCTAAGCGTCGGGAAGGATTTAGGACTGACGGAGAGACTGAGTCAAGCATTATAGCACAAGGATTATCATTCGCTTGCCTCGAAGATTCGAAGCAAAAGAACGTGCTTTGCTTCGTTCGAAAAGATGACGGCATACCCGTCTAGAACCACCCTTCCTCTTTCGATTGACATGAAAGGAAATGGCACTTTATAGCAAGTCAAGTATGACACTTTATAGCCTAATTCATTACAAAGAAGTCCCTTATACGACACTTAATGTTGTTTTCATGTATAACCTTGGGACTATACAAAATCATTCACTCTCACAAAGGATATTCATGTATTATGCCTAATACCATAGGCTTGTCTCTATATTCATGACTAAGACCTTCAACTACTTGGACTAGGATCACTTTAGGAATTTCTAGGCTTATAAAGTAGGTTCAGGAGGCTTTGATATGGTATTTTGGGAACATAGTGACTAATGGCCCCCATGAGATTGCGTTTTTATAAACTTTTCCCCTACCAACTCTATTGTTTGTATCTTCTAACGTAGGTTCAGAAGGCTTTGGTATGGTATTTTTGGAACATAGTAACTAAAGGCCCTCCTTGGCACTACATTTTTCTACACTTTTTCCCTACCAACTCTGTTATTTCTATCTCATTCTCCCTTTCTCCTATTTCAAGCTTTTCTGGTGCTTGTTTTCATTTTTCAGCCTTTTTTCCTTGCTTTTGTATTTCATTTTTCTGTTTAGCTCATAACCAAGGCATCATTTCTTTTACTTGCACCCAGCACATGATTTTTCTTCTTTTCTTTTTAACACTAACTTCCCTCATATTTGTGTTTTACCCTTACACCAACCACCCTCCACTTAGGCTTTTGGCCTATGTTGAGGTAAACAATATCCATCCTCAGAACTAGGGAAACTTTTGGATAGCCACCCTTAACTAAGGCTCTTTGCCTTAGTCAAGGTATACAATGTTCAAGAAAGGACCGGGGCCAATTACAGAGTTTTACATCTAAGAAGGCTAGGTTAATGAGGTGTTTGCAAAGAGTAGGTGCACGTTAGGCTCAAACAGTAGGAATAAGGATACATTGAAATTTTGGTCAGTCATTTAGTCTGAGTGGGATACTAAGAACAAAGGCCTAAGATCTTTTTCTAAGCCAATTATTCTACAGTCTAACTTAGAGTAACAGGGCAAGTTTTTTATTAGCACAAAACACATTAATCTTGTAAGTTAAGCTCACAATCACATGGCACTGACTATATTATCAATAACAGGGCACTGACTATTATCAATAACAGACTCTCAGATGATGCTTTTTATCTCAAATTATCCTCACCTAGCAGAACAAATATTGTCACACACTAAACATACATGGTTGCTATCTACATGACTAATCAAAGTTTTTGGTGGGTATCATTTTTCAGAAAAAAAATCTATATGCCATAAATGTTAGTACTATATGCTACAAATGTTACCTAAACATCCTAAACATGCAAGTTCAACAGAAAGTAAATATCCATGGGGAAATAATACACAGGCGAGAAAACCTTAGGATCAAATATTGGGATAGTTATGGACACAAGCTACTCAGACTTCATTGAGGCCTATGACTACCCACAACTCATTGAAAAAGATGTGCATTGTCCCCAATGCATACAATCAAACTAAAATAACATATAAGGGATCCAAAATCATAGCTGGGCACCTAAAACCATTGTGTGGCTGTCTTGCAACACTCATTCTATGGGGTAGTCTCCATAGTAGTAGTGCTCTATCTAGAGGGGCCAGAACACCTCAAACTCTCATGCTCTCAACTCTGTCATCTCTCCTTGTCATGTTATGACTCCATCAAGATAAGTTCGAGCTCTTCCTACTCTATAAGCCTTGTATATGAGCACATAACATCTGGATCATAATCCTCTATGCAGGGTCTCTTCCCGTTGGAAGACTGAACAACCACGTCAAGATAAAAAAGAAATGCAACCGGGGATGTAATCTTTGGTAGTGCAACTGGTGCTGCCATTACTACTGTATTGTCAGCTCGAAGTCATTGGATCTCCGTCTAGAGGTACGTCATGTCTAATAGTCGAGCCACGCTCAAGCTCCACTGTACCCTCGCTTCAAAGGAATCAATGCAACATCTATGGTGGAGAAGACTATCCTAAATAGTACTAACCGTGATCGCCTGCATGCCACCCTCTGAGTATGAAATGGTCTAGCGAACCCATGGCCTATTCTGATGAACAAGCTGAGTCCATTGTGACTCGCCATGAGTTATCTCTACACCAAGGCTTGTATAGAGATGGTGGACACATAGACCATGCTCGCGAGAGTAGTTTGTAAGGATAAAGCCTAGGGTGCAGGACTCTCTCTCCTCAGGGCTGTGAGGGCATATCCTCGGTAGCAGCAGCAGTGGCGGTAGTCTGTCAACCCTTAGGTGGTGGCACTAGGGAAAATAACTCTAGCATAGGAGAAGGTTGTGCTTGCCAAAGTGCCACAAGGTTCTCTTCAGTCTTGATCAAGATAATATGCAAAGTACTCTAGGGCTTAATCAGCTGGTCTAGCTGGTGCGAACTCTCCACCATCAAATTTACACAGAGCCTGTATATCAAGCAATGAATAGGATGGCGGTAGACCTCTTTAGGGCGGCCTCATGAATTTACTCGTCTATAAGATGGGCCTAATCAATAGAATAACCAGTTAAGATACTGGCAACCAGTACTGCACACTTTAGCATCAATATATTATCAGCAGGAGTAGGCTGGATGTATGATCGAACAACTGCCCACCAAAATTTGGTGGAGAAATTAAGCGAAGCCTTGACAATTGGCTCTGAGTATATGGCAACCCAAACAGATTCTAGACGCCACTCAGTAATATAACCGGCTACCCATCTCATCAAGCTAGCTCATTGCTCTAAATCTCTCATCACTAATGGTTCCTCCATCTACCCCACACTATAGTTGAACTCTGCGATGGATCTTGGGGTGGGGAACTCTGGTCCAAAAAGCATGTGACCGATGGTGGTTTTTTTCCAATATATCCACTTACCGGCCCCTCACTCTTGTCTCGGTCAATCAGGGCTAAGCGAGAGGCTTCTTCCCCTAGGGGAGAGTGTTATGTTAGTGGTCATATATAAACATAGAACTCCCTTACTATGGTCAAGGAGCATCATCAAAGTGAGTGAGTGATCCACTAAAGCCCGTACTGAATCATTGTGTCCTAGAGACCAGGGACACAATCGAGTTTGTTTGAGATGACTCTTGGTTCCTCATAAATGAAGTGGACTGGCGTGCCTGAGTTTGTCTGCTGCTGGCCTCCATTTATATATCACGCATGCCCGTAACACACTAGCGACAAGTAAGGGCATCAGGTGGAGATGGTGATGACTGGGGTACTATGAAGGACTCCATCTTTGATCCTTCCTCAGAGCAGGCCTCAGAGCTAGATTCCTCTCTGGATGGAGTCATCTAGGGAGGGTCTTTACTCTTATGGCCTCCCTCATCAGAGTAGGGTGTGCGGACAATAAGAGCCTGAGTGTGCCCAGCTCTTGCAGCAGCTCTAGTCTGTGGTGTAGCCACCTTTGGGTTAAGGTCAAATCTAAGGTCCTTTAGTGAGCCACTAAGTGTGGTAGCCTGCTCATCATCCTAGGACATGTCTTGGAGCCTCCTCTGTAGGGCCTTGATCTCATCAAATTTGTCTTTGGAGTCATAGTACCTAAAACAAGAACATTTACACACCTTGGTTAGCCCCACAAATCCAAAATTGAAATGCAAAAACAATTCAGACTTAGTTGCAGAAGGGTCTTTGAAAGCATATTTATGGGCCATAGTTTGTACTACGAACCGTAAAGAGCTATTGTAAAATAGTGGTCCAAACAATTTCTGTCAGTGCAAAAGTCTATAAGCCCAGGTATGACTCGTAAAATGGTTTATAAGTCGTAGACTAAGTCATCAAGAATTCAAGTTTCTGAATTTATTCCAAGTAGGGTCTATGAGACCATTCTATTAGTCGTAAAGTATTCTATGACTAGTAGAAGGTCTCGTTTGATGGATACTCAGAAACTTTAGGTTTCTGGAATCTTTTATAAGGGGCAATTATGAGTCATAAAATGTTCCACTAGCCGTAAAGGCACTATAGAAAAGAAACTAAGTTACTTGAGGCTACAAGTCCATCACAACGGACCCCATATGACTTTTCAACTTTATTCTGACAGCAACAAAGCAAAAATGCACACCCACATGATTTTCACACCACAACCAAGACCCAAACAATTTATTCAAAGTATATACCCCATTGAAAGTGATTAAGCATGTTTCTCAACTATTCCGACCACATATGACAATTTCTCAACAAAATTTACGCACCTATGTCATCATCCACTGATTTACACATAAAAATAATTCATCACACATGATGGGTGATTCAATAAGCACCAATTGTATAATGTAGATCATATAAACAAGGCAACGATACCAAATTTTGGTCTTAGAAAATTATCCAAACAAGGGAAACCTAAATTCAATTATCACATGTTAACTTCAAACGTTGGTTTTGTGTCTAAAATATCATTCCGAAAATAATTTCCAATTCAATCATAGAAGCATAGACAAATTAAGGGTTTTGAATTAACGAAAAATTTACCAAGTTGTGTGATTATGTTGTAGAAGATGAAGGAGGTGAAGAGGCACTAAACCCTAGGTCGCTAGAAAATCACAAGAAAATGGGGGTAGTGTAGCAGTCGGTGGTCGAAATTACGTGGGGGTGGGGTTGGCTAGGTAGTTTTGTAAATTAGGTTAGAAATAAGGTAAAAATAACTCTACCCATTATTTATTCCTTGAGCGATCCAATTTAAAATGGACCTGGACTCTATGAAACCCTAATTACGGGCCATAGAGTATTTTACAGTTTGTGAACTGTGGTTTTGTAGAACATCGTAACCATAGATTTTATGACTGGGTTTCATAGACCAGTCTACGAGTCATAAAGTGATTTACAACTCGTCAAGGTGATCGTAGAACCCTTAACACTTAGGAAAATTTTAGGAAACTTACCTGGGGTCCACGAGCCCCATTCACGACTGGTAGTTTTATCTACGGATCATAAAGTTGGCTTGTGGACTGGAGTAAGAAAGTCTTTGCTTACTAGAATGCTCTACGAGATGGTTTATGGGTCATAAAGTGTTTTACAGCCCGTAGAACTAGTCATAGGGACAACTCCTGGTGCTCTTCTCAACCAAAAATGGTTGTCTTAGCCCTGGACCTACGTATTCTTCATATTACACACTGTTACCCTATATACAACTAGCCCAATGTCCATAATTACAACCAAAATACAAGAACAAAATAGACTACCTATGAGTCCAAAACTAAAAATAAACCTACAACTATACTATTATATCAAAGACCTTGGGTTGCCTCCCAAGTGGAGCCTGATATATTGTAGCATCACGACTTGGACAAATTGGTTACTCAAACTCCACCAATTTCCTAGGCCTTATTCTTCAAATCATCTGGATGCTTAATGGACTAATAGATATTGAAGATGGCTTCTTTGTCCTTTAATCTAAACCTGAGCAAACCAGCTTTCATATCCATTAGTGCTCGCCTAGTAGCTAGAAATGGTCTTCCTAAGATGATTGGAATGTCGAAGTCAACTACACAATTTATAATCACATAGTCTGTAGGGATAATGGACTTCTCAACTTTACCCACCACATCATATAGTATCACCACAGGCTTATTCACCGTGTGATCAGCCACCAACAACTACATGCTGGACATATTAGGGGCTCCCAATCCTAGCTTCTTAAAGACCCCAAGGGGCATCAAATTAATGCTTGCACCTAGATCACATAGTTCCCTTGTGAACTCTACATCTCCAATGGTGTAGGCTGTGGTGAAAGCACTAGGATTTTCTTGGTTCTGGACTAAGAACCTTGTAGCAACAACACTTTAATTCTAAAGTTCTTGGGAGAGCTCCAGACTCATAGTGCACATTTTAGTAACCAAGTCCTTCATGTACTTCACATACCCTGGCATCTTCTCCAATGCCTCAATAAGAGGGATGCTGATAGAGAGCTATTTCAACATAGAGAGAAAGTGCTTGAATTTGCCTTCCTCCTCCCTCTTTTTGATTCCTTGAGGGAAGGGAGGAGGAGGCCTAGGAATGGGCTTCAACTTTTGTGGCGCATCAACAGCTTCACCCACCTATCCTTGTCGCGATCATCTCCTACATCGAAATTCTTAGCCACAACTATCTCCTCTCGAATATCATCCTCATCAACTAGCATCGAAAGACTAATGGTGCTTTTGCCACCCGAGCAGTAACTGCCATATAGTGCACTTTATTTTTAGGATTCTGAATTGTTTTGCTAGGAAGTGTACCTCTCTGACGCTGATTATGCTGAGTCAACACTTGACAAAAGTTTTTGTTCAAGTTTTTTTATAGCCACAGAGTAAGACTTAATTATCTAATTGATGCTAGAAATCTAAAATTTCATAACCCTCAGAGTCTCATCCTATGTCTCAACTTTCTTCAACAGGCGGTCAAACATTTCCTCAATTCTGAAAATACTTGCACCTATGTAGCGGTTATGTGATGGCACATAGGTATCATTTCTAAAGCTATCTTTGTAACCCCAATCTGCATCTCTCTTTGGACCCCTATTCTTATCATCGAATCTTATGTGGTTCTCCCTGAGAGCTCCATATCTGTTGAAGTACCGACCTCAGTTTCCTTGACCTTGATGCTAATATTCTTGTTTAGACCATTGGGCATTGGTCAGGAAACCCCCTGATTAGAAACAAAACATGTGTCCTAATCATAATAAGGCTCATCATACATGGCTGCGCTTGGAGGTTGATGAACCACTGCATTGACTCATTCTTTGTTCTGGTTCATCATAGCCTCCATACCTATGCGAATTCTGGCAAGCTCTTGCATAATTTCCTCATTACTCATTGCTCTCTCCCAACCAACATTGACATCGTATGAATGTTTTGTAGATGCTCCGTCTTTCTGCCCCATGCACGATAAGTCTTGACCACTCTCTCCATCCATTAAGCTATCCTTGCGAATGGTTGATCTAAGAACATGTCTATCATGACAGTGTCAGCACAAGCCTAACTGTTCTCATCAAGGGCATGGTAGAAGATCTCCACCAAGGCATCATCAACTATCTTGTGGTTTGGGACACCCCTCAAGCATTTTGTGAACTGCTCCTACGTAGTACTGACCAGATCACCAAGAAATTGCTCAAAGTTGTTGATTTGATCTTTTAACTTGAGCTTCATTGACCTAAAGAAGTACCTCTCCAAAACGACCTTCTACAAATCTACCAAGCTTGTGATCAAACTCTGCAGGAGCTCAGATGCCAAAATGTTGCATTGCCAGTAAGAGACAATAGGAAGACACGAATTTCAATAGCATACATAGATAGATTTTATGTTCCCATCACACTCTTGATGACAAATGCAAAATTATACAAGTGGCTATGAGGATCCTCTGATGATAAGCCAACAGATAGCCATGGTTCTACAACATTTGAAAAAACCCACTCGAGACTATGAACTTTGAGTCTGCTGATAGTGGTGACAACACAATGGCTCTAATCACCTATATAGACATAGGATTTAACCTATATTGGTTCTACTCATAAGTATTGACATTAAAATCTTAAGGCTGTGAAGTAATATCCTCAAGAGGATGTTGGTTCTCATGATCAATATTTTCATTCTCGTTCCTGTTCAGAGTTGCATCGGCTGCGTTGTTGGCATTATCTTGGCCATGCTTCTCAATATTCTGTGGATCTCTGGGTCAAACAGAGTCAAGAGTCTGCCTCAACTTCATATATTGGGCATACACTTCACCTACACCCTATAATGAAATAAATATAAAAAAAAATGTAAAATGTGGGAAATAAGGATTAACAACCAAATCACTATGAATTAACTAAGTCTAGCTATGGGAACGATGCTAAAATCTTGATGTTATCTGAGTTATGCCTTATTATAGAGGATATGTCACACCCACACCTTACAATACCAGTATAATGCAAATGAAACATGATAGGTTTAGTCAAATTAGCGACCGTTTTTAGGAGTGGTTGAATCTTATGTTATAGGGGGATATGTGCGTCTAATGATTAAGTGAGTCTAGTGTATACATGTTTTGTGTAAATTGAGGATATCATGGCCTTAAATGAAGTGAGAGAATTGAGGTGCTTGTAGGACTTAAGAAGCTAGTAGTTGAGTCAGCTACTTGCTCAGCTTAAATTTGCTAGCTAAACGGAGACGAGGCCCGACGTTAAAGTTGTCTAAGTCCGATTTTAAATAAAGTCCGTATTAAGAGTGTAACTTTGGCCCTTTTCTAAGCATCACATATGACTATATTTTCATCCCAAGAAGGATATTAAAAAGGGCCCAAAGACATCACAACCCACTAAACTATTTGGGCCAAAAACTAAGAGAAATTGGAAGAATAGGCAGCCCAAGCCTATGAACTTGGAGACCCATTTAGGCCCAAGTGTAAGGGCCAAGCTGCTGCATTAAAAGCTTATTAATATGTGGTAAATATTAGTCAAAAGGTCAAGAGTAAGTCGGCCAAGAGGCCCTTTATAAAGGGCTTAAAACAACCCTCTTAAACCATTTCAACTTAGACAAAAAAAATCTGCATTCTTGGTTGTTCCTTACTCTCTCTCAATGTGTGAAAAACAAACTCTCATAACCTTACAAGGATTCTTAAAGAAGATCTAAAAATTGAGTTTAAAGGTAAATAAATCTACTTATGCACCTATTATGGTTTGTTTATCAAAACCAAAGAAACAAGTTAATCACACATATGCTGGAAATTCTGGAGAGCTTGTATGCTAAGGATTCATGTACACTTTTCTTGTTAATTAAGAGGTTTTCTATTGTTGGTTGGCTTTATTGTGAACTAATACTTATGTATTTAATAAAGGTTGGTTTTATAGTAATGTAACAAGGCTGATTCACCACTTTTAAAGTCCATAAAAGTGAGTCCCTATATGATATCGCAATTGTGTTCTTAGTATGAACTTGTGGGCTATTGGATGGAAGGCTATTGCCTCACGTCCTTCATGACTTCTTAGGTGCTGTTCTAAGGCTGTTTTAGTACTATTTTTATGTGTAAATGTTGCTGGAACAGCTTGGTTAGATTTGAAATAGGCTTGGATTTGTCACCGTGGAAATGTAGCGAAGGGAGGTAACATTACACTGTCCGTTTGTAGGTTGTGTAGAATTGTTATGCATTATGCTTTGTAGACTGTTGTAAGAATTTTTTGGCATTAAAAAGGCTGGACATGACTTGTACATGCGAATGTGTGTTAAAAAACACGATTAGGGGGCGGAAAGGTTGAAAGAACACACTCAGGTTTTTAAATACCTGCTTGCTGTTCGTGTGTTGTTTTGTTATGCGATTGGGCTGCCAAGGTGTATCTATTGGCTGCTAATGCTAGTTTTATCACCTACTATGTTGTAGATAAGTATTTGGAGGAAGGGAAAGTTAACTCGAGGTAGTAACAAGGTCATATAATAAGGTATGTAAGGCAACTTGATTTCGTATTACTTGGCATGAAACATAGATCCTTCCATGGCACCAAAAGGCACTAACCAACTCCGCCACAACTATTAACCATGTCTCCACTCTTTTAAATGTTCATATGAATCCATACATAGTCACATTCAAATATGCATACATGTTTGGATACCAAGTTACATGAGTTCTTGTTACAAAATAAAGTTCACGAGTTGTTCCATTTCATACGCATCTCATTATTTGTGTAATGTACTCTTTTCATTGTCATATTGTCTTGTATAATTATCTACATGTCACATGCTATATATACAGTTCTACATCTCCAAAATTGTGACCACCGAAAAAACCTTCCAAAAGGTAATTGAAAGGTAAAGTATATTGTTTACTGATAGGTGGTAGCCCGAGGAGTGGAATCATCACCTAGCCAAGGATGATCCTATCACAGGTGGTAGCCCGAGGGGTTAAGGAAGAACCTATCTAGGGACAATCCCGATATATTGTTTATTGATGGGTGGCAGGCCGAGAGGTAGAAGAATCACTAGCCAGGGACGATCCTATCACTGGTGGTAGCCCGATGGGTTAAAGGAAAACCTAGCCAGGGATGATCCCGATACAGTTTATCACTGATCAGTTAGTGATTTGTATTACAGTTGTGCATAGATTATACAGTAAAGGTAAAGTGATATAAAGAACATAAAGTATATGATTCCAAAGTATAACCAAAGGTGGTCTCTAATCTTACACTAGTGTATGGTTTCATTTGAGTTGTTACTTTATATACAGTATATCCAGCCTTACATACTCAGTACATTATCTCGTACTGACGTCCCTTATGGGGGACCTGCATTTCATGCTGCTGGTACAGGTTCTAGTAGATCTCCCCAGTAGGAGTACAAGACATTCAGCTGTTGTTACCAAGCTCCAGGTTGCTTCGGGGGGGAGTACAAGAAATTCAGCTGTTGTTACCAAGCTCCAGGTTGCTTCGGGGCTTTGTTTAGCTCTAGAGATTATGTTTATATTATACAGTTAGTTGAGGCAGGGCTTGTCCCAACCCTTATCACGTATATTTTCTTATCTAGAGGCTTTGTAGACTATGTAAATTAAAATGTGGTCATGTCTCATACTTTAGACATTGTGGCCCCAACGACCTAGTCTTATGCATTTCCTTTTGGCTTGTTATCCCTATTTGTCTTCTTAAAGGCATGTCAAAGGTAGAATTCTCTTATAATATGTATAGAAAGTGCATAAATACAGGTTGGTTCTCCAAAGCCTTATCGGTAACGGGTGCCAGTCCGCCCTAATAGGACTTTGGGGCGTGACAGAAGTGGTATCAAAGCGGGTCGTCCTAGGGAGTCTACAAAGCCGTGTCTATGTAGAATCTTATTTATCGATGTGTTGTGCACCACATTTATAAGCAGGAGGCTACATGGAATTTAGCAGTTGTTACTTTCTTTCCATTCTTTAGATCGTGCCATAAAGTCAAGTGTAATAGGGGAATTATGTCTAATTCCTAAATTGTTTTGTACAACAAGTATGCCAGAAACTAGGAAGAACAAAGGTAAAAGGAAGGGAGTAAAAGTGGTGGTTGTTATAACCAGCTAGGTGAGACAACGAGGTGAGGTTTGAGAGGAGTATTTATCACAGACATCTCCAACTCCTCCAGCTCTTGATGAACCGAGAAGTAGTGAAATTCCCCTAGAACCACCTGTCAATGCTATAGTGCAGGATCTGAGAAATGCAGTCCAACTATTGACTCGTATAGTTGCTGGACAAGGTCAAAGGAAGGAAGGTCCAGTTATGGGTACCGGTTGTACGGATAGGTCAGCTGGTACAAGGATACATGATTTTCTTAATTTGGACCCCCCAGCCTTCACTGGGTCAGATCTTAATGAATACCCCAGGACCTTATTGATCAGATTCAGCGTACTTTAGATGTTATGCACGTAATTGGTATAGAAGCTGTCGAGTTAGCGACATATAGGTTGAAGGGTGTGGCTAGACTATGGTATGAAGCTTGAAAGCAATCCAAGGGTATAGATGCACCTCCAACTACCTAGGAAGAGTTCATGGAGGCATTTCTTGACCATTACTTGCCATTAGAGATCCGAGAGGCCTGTGTAGATCAGTTCCTTAACCTTCACCAAGGGAATATGAGTGTGAGGGAGTATAGCCTTCAATTTAATTCCCTGGCCATGTATGCTCCTAATATAGTTGCTACTATGGCAGATAGAGTTCATCGATATGTGGATAGATTGGATACGTATCTGTTCAAAGATTGTACCATTATTTCCTTGAACAAAGATATGGACATAGCAAGAATGCAGGCTTTTGCACAAAATTGGAGGATCAGAGGCAAGGGAGAAGGACACAAGAGTTGGAAAAGGGGCAGGCCAAAAGAGCCAGATCTACAGGGCAGTTTACATCGTCCCAAGGAGAGCTTAGGCCTCGATTTTCTAATAGACCGCCTAGGCCATCGTCCTCCTACTCTGCAGTCAGTGCTCTACCATTATTTCAAGGGTCTCAAAGTAATCAGTTTGGTCAACGAGGTAAAGGGCAAGGTGCCCGGACAATAGTTTATTCCGTAGGCCAAACAATGACTCCTAGGCAGCCTTGTAAACAATATGGAAGGAGTCATCAGTGTATATGTTATGTTGGGATAGACATTTGTTATTAGTGTGGTATGCCAGGGCACGTGATTAGGGATTGCTCAACAAGACGTATGGGTGGTATAGCATAACCTACTAGGTCAGCTATTGCATCATCGTCACCAGTTCCTCCAGCAAGTAGGGGTCAACAAGCACCTATGGGTTATGGTAGAGGTGTGAGAGGGGCAGCTAGCTCCAGCGAAGTCCAGAATCACACTTATGCTCTACAGAGTCGGCGAAATTTGGAAGCTTCACTCGATGTGGTCACAGGTACATTTTCCATCTTTTCACATAATGTATATGCATTAATTGACCCTATTTCTACACTATCATACATCACTCCACTAGTTGCTGGGAAGCTTAAGAGAACACCAAAATTATTGAGCAAACCATTTGAAGTGTCCACACTAACCGGTGAGTCTATTATGTCTAGAAGGGTTTATTATGACTGTGTAGTAATTATTTGTGATCGTGACATATTGGCTAACCTAATCAAGTTAGAAATAGTGGAATTTGATGTTATAATAGGTATGGATTAGTTAGCTTCTTTTTATGCCACCGTGGATTGCCGAACTAAGAGAGTGTACTTCCACTTTCAAAATGAGGCAGTTATTGAATGGGAAGGCAATGTTGGAGCACCAAAGGGTAAGTTTATCTCTTATTTTAAAGGAAGAAAGATGATATCCAAGGGATATATATATGTCATCTAGTTAGAGTGAGGGATAAAGAGGTAGAATCGCCAACTCTTCAGTCAGTTCTAGTGGTGAATGAATTTGTCTATGTGTTCCCTGAAGAAATCCTAGGCATACCTCCTGAAAGAGAAATAGATTTTGGTATTGACTTACTTCCAAGCACTCAACCAATTTCTATCCCTCCATATAGAATGGCCCCAGCAGAATTGCGGGAATTAAAAGAGCAGTTCAAAGACTTATGGGATAAAGGTTTCATAAGACCTATTGTGTCCCCCTGGAGTGCACCAGTGTTATTTATATGCAACAAGGATGGTTACCTTGAGAATTTGAATCGACTATCGACAATTGAATAGGGTGACAATTAAGAATAAATACCCCCTCCCCAGGATTGATGATTTATTTGATTAGTTACAGGGTGCCAAGTGTTTTTCAAAAATTGATTTGAGATCAGGTTATTACCAAGTGAGGTGAAGGAGAAAGATATACCTAAGACTACTTTCAATTGTGCTATGTTCACTTTGAATTTCTTGTTATATCCTTTGGGCTAACGAATTCACCAGCGGTTTTTATGGATCTGATGAATAGGGTATTCAAGCCATTCTTGGATGTGTTTGTGATAGCATTTATAGATGACATTTTGGTATATTCAAAATTAGAAGAGGACCATGCAAATCACTTACAATAGGTGTTACAGTTTCATCGTGATTGACAATTGTATGCCAAGTTTTCTAAATGTGAATTTTGGTTAAAATCAGTAGCATTCTTGGGTCATATTATGTCTGATTAGGGAACAAGGGTTGATTCACAAAAGATAGAGGCTTTGAAAGATTGGCCAAGACAACAACACCCACAGAAGTTCGGAGCTTCCTAGGTTTGGCAGGTTATTATAGGAGGTTTGTTGAAGGTTTTTCTTCTATTTCTGCACCTGTAACAAAGATGACACATAAGGCAACCAAGTTCCAATGGAATGATGAGTGTGAAAGGAGCTTCCAGGAGCTGACAAATAAGCTAACTTCTGCACCTGTGCTAGTACTTCCAGAAGGCACTGAGGGGTATGCAGTTTATTGCGATGCTTTAGGAGTTGGCTTAGGGTGTGTATTGACACAACATGGTAGGGTAATTGCTTATGCCGCTAGACAACTACGATCACATGAGAAAAACTATCCAACATATGATCTTGAGCTAGTAATGGTTTTGTTTGCTTTGAAGATATGGCGCCACTATTTGTATGGGGTTCACATTAACATATATACTGATCATAAGAGCCTGCAGTACATCTTTAAGCTGAAAGACCTAAACTTAAGACAGTGAAGATGGCTAGAGCTGATAAAAGATTATGAAGTTGATAGACTATACCATCCGGGGAAGGCAAATGTGGTAACCGATGCTCTGAGTCATATGACAATCATGAATACTAGTGATCCAGCTGTGATAAGTCAAGTAGTGTCTAAGGATCTACATCAGTTAGCCAATTTGGGAGTTCGCCTTCTTGAAACTCCAAAGGAAAAGGTTATTATGCAGAATGCTGTGGAGTCTTCATTGGTAATAGAGGTGAAAGAAAAATAGTTCGAGGATCCTACTTTATGATAGATCAAGGGAAAAGTGAGTCAGGATATAATAAAGGGCTTTGACCTTTCGCAAAATGGAGTACTTTACTATCAAAATAGATTATGTGTGTCTGTTATTAATGGATTAAGAAAGCAGATAATGGAAGAAGCCCATCATTCCCGATATTCTATCCACCCAGGATCAACTAAGATGTACCATGACCTGAAGGGAATGTTTTGGTGGGGAGGCATGAAAAAGGACCTTGTAGAATTTGTGGCTCAATATCCAAATTGCCAACAGGTGAAAGTAGAACACCAAAAGCCAGAATGTTATATGAAGTGTATAGAACTTCCAACATAGAAGTGGGATATGATCAATATGGATTTTGTTACAGGTTTACCTTGCTCATTTCAAAGGTTTGACTCCATATGGGTAATAGTTGACAAACTTACAAAGTCAGCACACTTCTTACCAGTTAGGAGTGATTATACAGCTGAAGAGTATGCTAAGCTATACCTTGAAGAGATAGGCTACACGGAGCCCCAACTCCATCATATTTGACTGAGGATCTCAATTAACTGCAAAGTTTTAACAGTCCTTCCAAAGGAGTTTAGGGACACAAGTGAATTTGAGTACAACATTCCACCCCCAAACAGTTGGTCAAGCAGAACGCACCATTCAGAAACTCGATGATATGTCTTAAGCTTCTGCGTTGGACTTTAAAAGTAGTTGGGTGGACCATTTTCCACTTTTTGAGTTTGCCTATGATAATAACTACAACGCGAGTATCAAGATGGCACCTTATGAAACTTTGTATGGAAGGAAATGTAGGTCGCCAATTGGATGGTTTGAAGGGAGTAAAACCACCTTACTTGGGCCAGATCTAATACAACAAGCCATGGAAAAAGTTAAGGTGATATTACAACGACTACAAATAGCCCAAAGTTGTCACAAATCTTATGTGGATGCTAGAATGAGAGGACTGGAATTTTCAGTAGGGGATTGGGTATTGTTAAAGGTGTCTCCAATGAAAAGGGTTATGAGATTTGGTAAGAAAGGAAAACTGAGCCCGTGTTACATAGGGACATATCAAATTATTAAGAGGTTTGGGCTGGTTACATATGAACTAGAGCTACCCCAAGAGCTTTCAATGGTTCATCCATTTTTTCACATCTGAATGCTTTGAAAATGCATAGGTGATCTATCTCGTATCACTCCTATTGAGGATGTACAGGTTATAGAAAACCTCACCTATGAAGAGGTACCTGTTACTATTATAGATCGTCAAGTTAAGAAGCTAAGGAATAAAGAAATAGCTTCAGCAAAAGTACTATGGAGAAACCAGCAAGCAGAAGAAATAACATGGGAGGCCGAGGATGCGATGAAATCAATGTACCCTTACTTATCTAAAGCTAAAGAGGAAGTTCAACATACAGAATTAGGACACTAATGGTACATGTGAGTAAATACTTAATATGCTATCAAATGTTTGTGTAAGTAAAGGTTTAAACTTGGTTAAGCTATCCAATTGTACTAACATTCAAGGAAGAATGTTCCTAAGGAGAGGAGCATGTAACACCCCACACCTTATAATACCAGTATAATGCAAATGAAACATTATATGGTTTGGTCAAAGTAGCGACCGTTTTTAAAGTGTTTGAATCTTATGTTATAGGGTGATATGTGCGTCTAATGCTTAAGAGAGTCGAGTGTATACATGTTCTGTGTAAAATTGAGGATATCACGGCCTTAAATAAAGTGAGATAATTGAAGTGCTTGTAGGACTTAAGAAGCTTGCAGGTGAGTCACCTACTCGCTCAGCTTAAATTTGCTAGCCAAACGGAGACAAGGCCTGACGTCGAACTTATCTAAGTCTGAATATGAATAAAGTTCATGTTAAGAGTGTAACTTTGGTCCTTGTTATATCATCTCACATAGACTATATTTTCAGACCAAGAAGGATATTAAAAAGGGCCCAAAGACATCACAACCCACTAAACTATTTAGGCCCAAAACTAACTAAGAGAAAGTTGGAAGAATAGGCAGCCCAAGCCCATCAACTTGAAGACCCATTTAGGCCCAAGTGTAAGGGTCAAGCTACTGCATAAGAAGCTTATTAATACATGGTAAATGCTGGTCAAAAGGTCAAGAGTAAGTCGGCCAAGAGTCCCTTTATAAAGGGCTTAAAAAAGCCCTCTTAAACCATTTCAACTTAGACAAAAAAATCTGCATTCTTGGTTGTTCGTTGCTCTCTCTCAAGGTCTGAAAAACAAGCTCTAATAACCTTACAAGGATTCTTAAGGAAGCTCTAAACCTTGAGTTTAAAGGTAAGTAAGTCTATTTATGCACCTAGTATGGTTTGTTTATCAAAACAAAAGAAACAAGTTAATCACACATATGCTGGAAATTCTGGACAGCTTGTATGCTAAGGATTCTTATACACTTTTCTTATTAATTAAGAGGTCTTTCTCTTGTTGGTTGACTTTATTAT
Source organism: Solanum ossicruentum (assembly GCA_025774065.1). Classification (NCBI taxonomy): domain Eukaryota; kingdom Viridiplantae; phylum Streptophyta; class Magnoliopsida; order Solanales; family Solanaceae; genus Solanum; species Solanum ossicruentum. The sequence goes on along the minus strand of JAOTQR010037038.1, from coordinate 33,879 downwards.
GAAGTAATACTTATGTATTTAATAAATGTTGTTTTTATAGTAATGTAGCAAGGCTGATTCACCACTTTTACAGTCCACAAAAGTGAGTCCCTATATGATATCGCAATTGTGTTCTTAGTATGAACTTGTGGGCTATTGGATGGAAGGCTATTGCCTCACGTCCTTCATGACTTCTTGGATGCTTTTATAAAACTATTTTAGTACTATTTGTTTGTGTAAATGTTGTTGGAACAATTTTTTTTAGATTTGGAATAGGTTTGGAGTTGTCGCTGTCGAAATGTTGCGAAAGGAGGTAACCTTATGCTGTCCATTTGTAGGTTGTGTAGAATTGTTATGCAGTGTGCTTTGTGGACTATTGTAAGACTATTATGGTATTAAAACACACTGGACATGATTTTTACATGTGAATGTGTGTTATAAAAACACGATCAGGGGGCAGAAAGGTTGAAAGAACACACTCGGATTTATAAAAACCCGCTTGCTGTCCGTGTGTTATTTTGTTATGTGATTGGGCTACCAAGGTGTATCTATTGGCCGATAATGCTAGTTTTATCACCTACTATGTTATAGATAAGTATTTGGAGGAAGGAAAGGTTACCTCGAGGTAGTAACGAGGTTATACAACAAAGTATGTAAGGCTACTTGATTTCGTATTACTTGGCATGAAAAATAGATCCTTCCTTAGCACCTAAAGGCACTCACCAACTCCGCCACAACTATTAACCATGTCTCCACTCTTTTACGTGTTCATATGATTCCATACATAGTTACCTTCAAATCTGCATACATGTTTGGATACCAAGTTACATGAGTTCTTGTTATGAAATAAAGTTCACGAGTTGTTCCATTTCATACGCATCTCATTATTTGTGTAATGTAATCTTTCCATTATCATATTGTCTTGAATGATTATCTACATGTCATAAGCTACATATATAGTTCTACAGCTCTAAAATTGTGACCACCGAAAGAGCCATCTCAAAGGTAATTGAAAGGTAAAGTATTGTTTATTGATAGGTAGTAGCCCGAGGGGTGGAAGAATCACCTAGCCAGGGACGATCCTATTACGGGTGGTAGACTGAGGTATTAAGGAAGAACCTAGCTAGGGACGACCCCAATATATTATTTATTGATGGGTGGTAGCCCGATGGGTGGAAGAATTACCTAGCCAGTGACGATCCTATCACGGGTGGTAGTACGAAGGGTTAAGGAAGAACCTAGCCAGGGACTATCCCAATATAGTTTACCACTGAATAGTTGGTTATTTATATTACAATTGTGCACAGATTATACAGTAAAGGAAAGTGATATAAAGAACATATAGTACATGATTCCAAAGTATAACCAAAGGTGCTCTCTAATCTTACACCAGTGCATGGTTTCATTTGAGTTGTTACTTTATATATAGTATATCCTGCTTTACATACTCAGTACATTATCTCATACTGACGGCCTTTACGGAGGACGTGCATTTCATGCTGTAGGTACAGGTGCTAGTAGATCTCCCCAGTAGGAGTACAAGACATTCAACTATTGTTACCAAGCTCCAGGTTGCTTCGGGGCTTTATTTGGGTCTAGAGTTTATGTTTATATCATACAACTAGTTAAGGTGGAGCCTGTCCCTACCCTTATCACATATGTTTTCTTATCTAGAGGTTTTGTAGACTATGTAAATTAAAGTGTGGTCATGTCTCGTACTTTAGACACCGTGGCCCCAATGGCCTAGTCGTATGAATTTCCTTTTGGCTTGTTATCCCTGTTTATCTGCTTAAAGGCATGTCAAAGGTAGAAATCTCTTATAATATGTATAGAAAGTGCATAGATACAGTTTGGTTCTCCCGAGCCTGACCGGCAATGGGTGCCAGTTCGCCCTAATGGGACTTTGGGGTGTGAACGGATAAAGCTCTCTTTGTTAAGGAATAGAACCTAACCAAGGTTACAGTCGAATCCAAAGGGAATACGTAGAATCAAGGGAATTCAAATAATTGTAATTCGAGTAGTTTATCAACTCACTTCCCCAAAAATGGATGGGGTTTGTAATAATCAATAGAAAATAACACTAAAATAACATAAGAGAGAACTTAATATGGAAAGAAACTAGGGTATTATGTTCCCCATGATTCCCTAACTTAATATCACCGTATAACCTAATTCTTTTCTGGTGTGTAGCATGCAAGATGGTAAGTTAAGGTCACCAAGTCCTTTGGTCAAAAGGTGAGAGGTGAATTTCACTAGGTAACTTGGCCCATCTCTATAGTGTGCATTACTAACCCTATCTATTAGTCCCAGTACAACCTCACCTTGGCCAAGTTTGGTTGATTAGATGAGAACATATAAATCCTATTAATTAGCCTTTTTTCCTATTTATTACTACCTTGGTCCAGTCAATAACACCGGTGGTTCTAATGATGGAACCATTAGAGAACATTCAGAGCGAAGAGAATTAATTAATACATGCATGCACACTTTCAAAGAAATATGAATTATCCTGTTTTACCTTGTTCATTTTCATGGTTCACACAACCCTAGTTGTGAATTTAGCTACTCATTCTATGTGTAGATGCAAGAATCATAACATGGAAGAACATAATTAAACACTTACACAATTGAAATAAGAACAAGTAAATCCAACTTCAGAGAGAAGCACAAGATTAAAGATGAAATGAAAGTACAAGTATTCTCAAAGACTGTCCAATGTAACCTCACTACTTTCACTCTAATTACTGAGTTCACTGAGTAATGTCTATCAACTTCTGAGAAATAACCTAAAAACATATTTATAATAAGTAAAATACAACTCCTAAACGAAATAGGATAAGAGGTTGGCACACCTCAAGAAAGGGGTTTACGGGCTATATTGCATTCCATTGCCTATAAATAGAGTGTCGTATAAATCTACTGGTAATTTGGGCTTTAACTTTGCGACACCCCTCTATGACTCGTAAATAGGTTTCGTCTGATGAATCTTAAGAATGTCCCGATCTCTGATACTCAAGGCATGAAGCATATTCTACGACTCGTCTGCATGTTCGTAGAGTCTATTTTAAAAAACTAGTCCCTCACTGGAATTGTCCATGAAACCGACTTCACGGCCTGTAGAATGATGTACGGCCCATAAAGGGTCTTGTACTGTATAAAAAATCAGCAACTTCTACATTTCTTCCCAAAATTGAGGCCAGACCTGAAATCCTATAAATATAACACAAAGACACATAAAAGCAACTAACATCGCATTGAGAACACAAAAAATTCCAAGATTTAACTATAAAAAAGAGGTGTACTTTTACAACACATTAATTGGGCTAAGAGGAATTTGCTTTTTCAAAGCAATCATCTTCACCCATCTCCGGAAAGATCTCATTTTCATGAAGTATGTTGTTGGGATCCATTCTCAACCAATTAGACCTATAATCAAACCCTACAAAATGAAACATCTTATTGACATTTTTAATCATGTATTAGGAATCACTTAGATCAAAAAAGTTAATTGGAAAAGCTTTGGATGAGCAAGTGAAGTTGTTTTTAAAAGTGACACATTGTACACTGCATTCGCGCCTGCACTAGCGTGTTCGTTAAGTTCAAGTCACTCTAAGCTTTCACATTCGAAGGAGGTTATCCACGTTGCAGTGAGCAAAGAGTTTCTAGAACACCATGTTTGCGGCACAGTGTCTATGTTTGTGGAGACTAAGTGTCATCAACAAAAATTTTCTAGATTTTTTAGAGTTTTTTCATCAAACATATGATAGGCTTACATTCATAGTACCGATTTGACAAAGCAATTAGCCCAAGACTACCCTCAACAACATACAATCGCTACCCAAACGAACATTAGCAATTTAATATCAAAATACACTTCATTTTTTAATATTTAAGCGCAAAAATCAACTCCTAAAAGTTCCTAGAGATGAGACACCATAGTAACAAGAAATGATACCCAAAAAAAACAATGGGCAGGACCCACACAATTTCATAATTCCACAACTATGGAAAGAAAGATTTAGAAATGAAGCATCACTATTATCATGAAATTTTCATGTTTGTAAAGATTACCATTGATGAATGAGAATGGGGATGGAGTAAGGTGAACAAACCTTTGAATAGAGAACCAAAAAGGATGAAGATAAAAGCTCATGAATTTTTCCTTGAGATTTCGAGTTGAAAGAAATTGCTGAGGAATTATTTCACCTTTACCCGTGCTTTCGTTTTTTGAAAGTGTAAGACAAAGTCACATGTGACTATCTTTTCACGTACTGCACCCAGTCAGGTCTTCGTCTTATTGAAAATTTAGGTCCATTCGCACCTCTCTACCTTTTGTACATGATGTACTGTCAAAATACAACACATTTGTTGCCTAAAACAAGGGATATTGTGAGTTTTTATAGCGACTTTTTAGTGTTTTGATATGTTTTTGTGTTAATCTTGCAGAAAAGTTAGGTAGGCATTATTTTGAAGAAAAGATGCTAATTTTGCTGAAGCATAGGCTATACGACCCACCTACGAGTCATAGCTCACGGTACGAGTCATAGCTCATGCTACGAGTCGTAGGTTGTGTCATAGCAGGAATTAGAGACCTAAAATCAGAAATCTCTCAAGAGAAGGTCTCCCCTATGAGCCCAGCCTATGAGTCATAAGACACACTATGACTCTTATAGGTGGACTCGTAGTAAGAATCAGAGAACCAAAATATTGGACCAATAACTAAAGACCAAGATTACGAGACAAACATACGAGTCATAGCCTAAATAATGACTCGTACCTATGGGTCATACCAGTTTAGTCTAAGATGCCAAGATACTGATACGAGACCCTACTCGTAGGTCCTCTTATTGCCAACTATCCTTTTTGTGTAAATTCTAGGGTTCTTTTGTAAACACTATATATAGTTTAAGTTATTTTTCTTTTTGAGGGAGTTTGATTAGTAGACAATTCTGTACATTTTGAACCCTTTCTTAGGTTTTTATAGTAGTTTATTGTTCTCTCTTGGAAAATGCATTTTGGGGTTGCAAATCTTGCCTTGTACTCATTGTTGATCAATCAAGCTTGTGGGTTCTCTACTTATGGTGCCTATTTCCTACATTGTTATTTGTGAAACTCTCAACTATGTCTATTATTTGAATATTTATGTATTTTATCTTAGCAATGAGTAGCTAAGCACCCACAACTTGGGGTTGTGGGAACCCTGGGTAGTTAACTTGGGATAAGCTAGGTTTAGTGCATGTCTATGACTGGGGCTTTGCATGTATTATCTATTTCCCTTCATGATTAATGTTTTTTGGTGGTGGGAAGCACCAAAATCCATGTACTATCACGATCCCGACAAAGGTAGTGATGAATAGTAAAAAGAAAGTAGATGACAAAATTCGATTGATATGTTCCTGTCTAATCGACCAAACCTAACCAAGAAGAGGTTGATCGGGATAATAGGTAACAGTTAGTTGGCACAACATGGTAGCTAACCAAGTACCATGGTGAAAATCGAACTTCATCTTTACAAGAGGGCAGGAAGAACCTAAGTTACCATCCTACATACGATTCACTAATCGTAGTTATATTATCTATGGTAATTCAGTCAATGAACCATGGGGAACAAAATTCCCACGTTGCCCCAAAATTGAGTGCTTTCCTGGATTTTAATTAGTGTTTATTTTATGTTGCTTTTGAATCACAAACCCCTCCCCCCATTTAGATATTGTAGTTATAAATACTAGAAATGATTACTAGTGAAATCTTGTAGTCAAGCCCTGTATTACCTGTGGATTCGACCCTAACCTTGGTTAGGTTAATTACTAATAGCAACCACTTTCTTATTAGAACGTCCAAGACCTCTCCAAAAATGTTCAATGTTGTAGAGCCATCACTAAAAAGTTATTAGTGCAAAAGCACGAAGACCTGGATGCATTCACCATACCATGCACTGTACAATAACTAGCATTAATTAAAGCACTATATGATTTGGGGGCTAGCATTAACTTAATGCCTCTCGCCATATTCAAAAAGCTCTGATTGGAGAGACTTGTCCTTACAAAAATGCGGTTGTTGATGGCAGATGGAACAATTAAGAAGCTTGTGAGGATCTTGTATGATGTGTTGGTAAAGGTAGACAAATTTATATTTCCCGCAGATTATGTTACACTTGACTATGAAGTTGATTTTGTAGTTTTGATCATCTTGGGAAGACCTTTCATAGCCACAGGTCAAGCATTAATAGATATGTTGAAGAGTCTACTCACATTCATATTTGGTGAAGAAGCAGTGGTGTTTTAAGTAGGTCTGCAGGATGGGAAGAGTTTTGAGTTCCAAGTTATCTCAATAATTTCAATAGATAAGGATGATGAAGCTGAGATCCCGATAAAATTGAGGCTTGGGGTTGATCCTTTAACCGCTGTATTGATGAACTTTGATGGTGACAACATTCCTGATTATGAGGAAATAGTAAATGCTCTTGGGGTGTCACTTCGGTCGAGGTGAAAAACAAGGTTGTAGTTGGATTAATGCAATAGGGAAACACCATCTACAATAGAGACAACCCTTAGAAATCAACTTTTGGGCTTTAAGATAAGAAATGAATCTACCCTTGACCATCACATCACAACCATCCCACTCAAGGACAAGCTCATTAGGGAATTAAAATTTAACCCTACGTGTTCTGCAATAAATAGAAATAATAAGCATGCAACCAATCCATCCTAAGAATAACATCAAAATCTAGAATTTCTAATTCAATAAAATCACAAGGCAAGATTTTATGCAAAATGAACATGGGACAATTTCTGTAGACTCTTTTAGAAGCAATGGACTCACCAATGGGGGTAGAAACTTCATAGGGTTCACACAATAATTCGGTACTAACATGAAGCTTTTTGGAAACAAAAGTAGTAATAAAAGAAAGAGTGGCACCCGGGTCTATCAATGCATACACATCAAAATCAGAAATCATTAACATACTATTAACAACATCGGGCACCACATCAACTCCTTGTCTCCCTTAGAGATTATAGAATCTATTTTTCCTTGGGGAACCTCCTTGATGACCTCCCCTTCCTCTTTGGCCCATATTTGCACCTTATCCAAGAGGACGACCATCTCTACCTTTGGATTTTGCATGTAGACAATCCATAACCTTGTGGCCAACTCCACCACAACCAAAGTAAGCATTTGAATTTCTCAAATAAGGACCACTATGATTCTTTTCACACCTTCGGCATCTAGGTTTTGTCAACCCTTCATTACCAGCTTGGAATCTTTGATTAGGCACTCTATCCTTGGCAAGCCTCTTGTTGGAAGCATTGGACGACCGTTGGCCTTGGTATTGTGGCCTTGAGGATACCGGCCACCCTTAGAACCTTGGAACTCACCTTCTAATCGAGCCCTCTTGGACTCACCAACCCTTTCCTTTCTAAGATTCTCCCCCTTTAGTTGCTTAGCATATGTCATGAGCCAAGACAAATCCATGTCCCCTACTAGCATGGCGTATAACACTCCTCACTAACCAAGTAGGATACACCCAACACAAATTTGTTCAACCTTGACCTAGGCTCGGTAAACAGTTATGGGGCATACTTGGAGTATTTGTTGAACTTGAGGGCATACTCCCACACAATTATGGAACCTTGCTTAAGGTTCATCAACTCCATCATCTCAGCCCCCCTTAGCTCAATAGAAAAGATCTAGTTGAGAAATACAACTTTGAACTCCACCCAAGGGATAACATAATCATTCTCCTTCTCCATCTTCCATTGAGTGAACCAAATTTGAGCCACCCCTTTGCCTTGGTAGGCGAGAACTATGATATTTCCTTCGAAACAACACCCATAATGGACAACAGCTTGTACACCTCATCTAACAATTCTTGGGGATCCTTATTCTTCTTGGATCTATGGAACTCCGAGGGGTTCATTCTAGTAAAATTCCTTACCCTAGAAGTCAGAGTGGGAGCATGAAGGGTTGCACCCCTTGGTTGATTTGGTTTGTCATAGCATGAGCCAACATTGCAATAGCATCTCGAATCTCATCTTGGCCTACCCCTGTACCTTGAGAAGCTTGAGGAGTTGGAGGGGCCGATTACTCCTCGTGTGTACGGGCTCTCCTTAGTCTCCCTATTGGAATTGACATATTGTAGAAAAGCAAAGAGCATTTGTGAGGGTAAAATGCCTTACACTTGCATCTAAAGTACGATATTGACCATGAAGAAGTGAAACATTTCCTAATCTGCCTCATAGCCTCTTACTTATAGTTGTGTCGTGCTTCACAACCATGAACAAGACTCTAATTGATGTGGTGTGTTGGATTTTTGGGACCTTTAACAACCTAGTGCTCTGATACCAAGTTTATCATGACCCAAGCCTAGGGCCTAGATGTGACACGATGAATGGGAACCCGAAGAGACCCAAACAAGCCTCTTAGCATATCAATCACATGTCCTTATTCACGGAAGAAAATTAAACAACAACAAGAGATATATGAATGCGAAGTGGGACTAAGGGAAGTCTTGAATATAAACAAAACATGAGAGTCAAGCTCATACAACAATAACATCATAATATCCGACATACACCTCTAACTTGGAATGGAGCGGGGGCTAACACACTTTCTGAGCACACCCTCATAATGTCAAATGTTCAACATAAAGAAGTCTTAAAATAGCAAGAAAACTAGGTAGTGTCTCCAAACTTGAGAGCTCACCAAGCTTGTCTTTCAAGTATCTCACTAGCCACGTGGAGGATGATCAAACGGAGCTCTGGTCTCTACATGGTGATATCATAGTGGCATAAAGTATAAATTAGTACGTTTGAATATATTAAATATGTAGGATGTAATGCAATGAGACATAAGCCAATATAGTCAAAATGCATAAAAATAGGTCATAGATAAGCATAATCTCAATATGACATATATGATCAATGCTTGAAGTAAAGCATGTTTTTTACTCATTAAACTTGCATAGAACATGATACATATGTGAGAAGAGAAATTAACTGACATAGAATAATAACAAGTGAGCAACAACTTGGAATCCTGATGATTACCCCTCATTGGTAAAGAGGTAGTCCACTTGCCAAGGTATACTATCCTTCACCTTACGGAAGCCTATGCCATTTCGGAGAAGTAACCCCCCTTACAGGAACCTGTCCCATTTCAGGGTGGATTTTATGATAAAGTGCACTAACTGGATTCACTATATAGCAAGAGTATAACATAATCCTATGTTGGCACATAGTTTGGATAAAGATGTATGGATCCTTGAAGATAGTCCACGTTGATATCCAATCCTTCGGTGCTAAGTCTAATCCCATGGAATACTTGAAATAACTATACTTTAATAACATTTAAGAAACATATAAACATAACATAAGTAGCTCTTAAATATACTTGACCTCTAATGAGCCTAACTTGAAACATGAGAGTATAGCAATAGTACATGAACCTTTGCTTTAACATAAATGACTCATAAGAGGTAAAATCTTGAAAATAGGGATTAACTTCATCCTTACATAATAATAGATAATTTCATGAATTCACAACATACTTAATAGCCCATATTAATAATGTAGTCACTTGACTTGTAAAACATGTAAATAACTTGGAATCATTGACTTGACATTTCATCAAACACTTGGTTGCACATATGAGAACATGCTCAAATCATGCAAAATGTAAGAATATAGATCATGAAATAGTGAAATCAATGCATCTTAAAGTCATGTAAATCAACCCACCAACATCATGGTAAAAGCCCATAATGGGTAACTTGTAAATCATATCAAAACTTCACAATAGTTCATAGATTGCATAGCTTGAATCATGTGTAATCTCAATGGACAAATATTAACTCATAGTATAAGCTTAGAATAGATGTTCATGCCTAATCAACAACATTTGGTGAACCCCAATATATTTCATGCTCATTTCATACTAGTATATACCCATAATTAATATAACTTAAAATCATGCAATTTTAATAAAACAGGAAGGTTGGGCTCCATGGGTGAAAGGATCCAATGGATGAAACCAACATACGTAAATTTGGGGATTCTTTGATGTATACTAGCAGGAGACTTGAAGATTGAATGGAGTTCTTAAGATCTAGAATTAAGCTTGATACAGTTGAATTTGGATGGGAATTTTTGATAAAATGGTTGAGAGGTTTTAGAAAGGGTTTTTGAGTGATATGAACTTGTACAATGGCCAATGAAATGCCCCAAAAATGTGCTTCGAAAATGGCCATAATTGTAATTTCCATATTTCTCCAAATTCGTGCGTTATATCAAAAATTCAACTTCATATTCATTATTAAGGGCCAAAAATGAGTGAGAAATGGGTATAATCCCAATTTTAGAGGATCCATAGCAAAATTTCATTTTCACAAAAAAGTTTGGAAACAGAAAGCATCTGCATTGCCTTCGCAACGCGAAACCATCATGGAGGTGTGTTTGCACTCCTATAAGTTTTCTTGTTCGGCCTTATTCATTGGGAACTTTGACCCATGCTCTCACATGCATGCAAATACCTATGCTTAGCCATTTTGAACTCTATATCACTAAAGACACTCTTAAAACCCTCTCTATCACTTAACCAAATATTTCATCCAAATTCAAGTGTCTCAAGCTTAATTTCGGATTTCAAGAACTCCATTATAGCTTCAAGTTCTCATTCAAATCTATATAAAGAAAAGATCCAATTTGAGGTATGTAGTTTCAACCATTGGGTCTTTCACCCATGGTACCCAACCTTCCTTTTTATGAAAATTGCATGTTTCTATGTTGTATTACTTATAGGAATTACTTATTATGAATTATGATTACTAATTATGTTGGGGATTTATGAAATGTTGAGTAGAATCCCATGTCTACCTTTTTCAAGCTTACATTATGAGATGATTTGTCTACTTTAACTATGCATGCTTTGGGCTATGAAACTATGATCTACTATGAGATTTGATGAAGGATTTAAAGGTATCTTACATGAGAGTTTACTATGTGTTTGTGGGTTGATTTACATTAAGAATTCTCATATTATGTCACTCTTCAATTGTAGATTTTGAACTAGCATTGCACACCCGCCAAGTGTTTGATAAAATGTCTTGAAATGGATTCTTGACCTATTGATGATCTATCGCATGAGTTATGAATCATGTGACTATATGATGATTAAGGGATTATATATATGTATTGATTTCATAAAAGTATTTATAGTATAGTAGGTTGACCACACCAAGTTGGGGGGCGGCATGCCCAACCACCTTGTTGAGGGGTTTATATGCCTCAATCACCTTGTCGAGGGGTGGCATGCCCGTACTACCACGTTGAGGGGTATGTACCTTAATCACCTTATCGGGGGGCGGGGGCATTCACATACTACCATGTTGAGGGGTATATACCTCAATGCCCTTGTCGGGGGGTGGTATGCCTGTACTACCATGTTGAGGGGTATGTACCTCAATCACCTTATCAGGGGGTGGCGTGCCTGTACATCCATGTTGTGGGTATGTGCCTCAATCAACTTCCAAAGGTGCTTTAGAATTCAAGTGATACTTTGCTCAGGCTATGTTGATATGGTCTCTTCCAACACATGCAATCTATATTTGCAAGTTATATGATTTACAAGCATAATTTACTTCAAGCATTGATCCTGCATGCCTAATGATATTATACTTATCTAATGCCTGTTATTGTGCATTTTGACTATATTGGCTTATGTCTTGTTGCATTGCATCGTATATACTTAGTACATTCAAACGTACTAACGCATACTTTTACCTAACTTTTATTACCATACAGGAACCGGAGCACCCCACAATCATTCTCTATGTGGCTACTTTTGCCATCTTGAAGATAAGGTTTTGGTGAGTCCTCAATTTCGGGGACACTAACTATGCTACTCTTGCTTATTTCCTCAAGTAGAACATTTGATATTATGAGGGTGAACCCAGAATGTGTGTTGGTCCCCCGCCAATCTATGTTTAAAGATGTTATTGGAACAATTGGTATATCTATGCTTTAAGCTTTGACTCTTTATGCTTTATAAATGTCAAGACTTTCCTCAGACCTTTTTTCCCTTGTTTTATATTCTTGTTGTTGTTTAATTTGTTTCTATGACCAAAGATATGTAATTGATATGCTAAGAGGATTATTTGGGTCCCTTTGGGTTCCCATTCATCATCTCACATCTAGTCCATAGGCTTGGGTCATGAAAAACTTTATATCAGAGCACTAGGTTGTTAGTAGCCCTCGGAATCCAACACACTATCGATCAGAGTCTTATTCGTGGTTGTGATATGCACCACAACTATGAGTAAGTGGCAGTGAGGTATTTTAGGAAATGTTTCCCTTCATCATGATCTATGTGGTTCTTAAGATGTAAGGTAAGGCCTTTTTCTCTACAAATGTTATTTGCTATTCTAGATCATGCTGATTCTAAGAGGAGGAAAAGCCCATACCCCCGAGGAGCAAGAAGCCCCTCCCACTCCTCAAGCTCCCCATGATGGAGTAGTTACCCATAAAGAGTTTCGGGGTACTATTACCATATTGACCCATGCCATGACTAATCAAATCAACCAAGGGGCCCAAGCCCCTCATACTTCTACTCTGGCCTCAAGGGTGAGGGATTTAACTAGAATAAACCCACCAGAGTTCCATGGGTCCAAAGTGGATGAGGATTCACAAGTATTCATTGATGAAGTATATAAGGTGTTGTCCATTATGGGAGTTAATTCAAAGGAGAAAGAGTATTTGGCAGCCTACCAATTAAAAGGGGTAGCTCAAATATGGTTCATTCAATGGAAGATAGAGAAGGAGAATGGTGATGTTATCCCTTGGGAAGAGTTCAAATCGGCATTTCTCAATTGGATCTTCACTATTGAGGATAGATATGAAATAAATGATTGAATTTATGAATATAAAAGAAGGGTCTATGAGTGCGAGGGAGTATAACCTCAAGTTCAACCAACTCTCCGGGTATGGCCCACAATTGGTTGTTGAGCTGAGGCCTAGAATGAACAAATTATTGTTGGGTATATCCAACTTGGTTAATGAGGAGTATTGTACCACCATGTCAATAGGTGATATGGATTTGTCTTGCCCATGACATATGCCGAACAACTAGAGGGGGAAAAATTTGCGATGAGAATGAGTGGTGAGGCTAAGAGGGACCATCATGAAGGTAGATTCTAAAATTCCAAGGGTGGACGATTTCCTCAATGCCATAAGTTCCAAGGCCAAGGGTCTTCTAAAGCTCCTAATAGATTGTTTGCTAATGATAACCCTATATGCCAAAGTTGTGGTAGGAGCCATAATGGCCTATGTATGAGAAACCCCAATGCTTGCTATGGTTGTGGTGAGGTGGGCCATCAGGTGATTGATTCTACGCATGCCCAAAACAAAGGTAGAGATGGTTGTCTACAAGGCCAAGCTACAAATCTAGGTCAAAATAGGAGAGGAAGCCAACAAGACGGTGCCCCAAGAAAAATAGGTTCTATGCTCTTCAAGGGAAACAAGGGGTGAATGTGGTGCTCGATGTCATCACCAGCATGTTAAACATTTTTAATTTTGATGCATTTGCTTTGATTTCCTTAGGTGCCACTCTTTGTTTTACTACTCCTTTTGTTGCCAAAAGCTTGATGTTAGCCTCGAATTATTGTGTGAACTCTATGAAGTGTCTACCCCTATTGGTGAGTCTATGGTTGCCAAAAGAGTCTATAGAAATTGTCTCATATTCATATTGCATAAAAGCTTGCCTTGTTGTTTTGTTGAGTTAGATACGGTGGATTTGATGTCATTCGTAGTATGGATTGGCTATAGGCATATTATGCTTCTATTGATTGTAGAACCCGTAGGGTCAAATTCTAATTCCCAAATGAACCTATCCTTGAGTGGGAAAGTTGTGCTGTGGTGGTCAAGTGTAGATTAATTTCTTGCATTAAAGCTCAAAAGTTGATTTCTAAGGGGTGTCTCTATAGTCTTGTGATGGTTAGGGATGTTGGTTCGAAAGCCTTTCCTATAGAATCGGTTCTGGTGGTTAATGAGTTTCTTTATGTCTTTCTTGATGAGCTTCCCTGTATACCTTTTGAAAGGGAAATAGATTTTGGTATAGACCATCTTCCCGATACTCAACCCATTTTTATTCCCCCTTACGGTATGGCCTCGACAAAGTTGATGGAGTTGAAGGAGCAATTGAGGGATTTGTTGGAGAAGGGTTTATAAGACCAAGTAAATCACCTTGGGGTCACCGCTGTTATTTGTGAAGAAGAAGGACGGTTCCTTTAGAATGTGTGTTGATTAACAGAAACTTAATAGAGTCACCATCAAGAATAAGTACCCTCTAAGATTGATCTTCAGTTTGGGTATCACCAAGTGAAAATGAGGGAGTGTGACATTCCTAAGACAGCCTTCTGGACTAGCTATAGGCACTTTGAGTTTGTATTTATGTCCTTTGGGTTGACTAATGCACCGACTATATTCAATGGATCTTATGAATAGGGTCTATAAACCCTACCTTGACTTGTTTGTTATGGTTTTTATTAATGCTATCTTGGTCTATTCCCATAGTGAGAAGGAGTATGTGGATCATTTGAGAGTGGTATTGCAAATCTTGAGGGAGCAGAAGTTGTATAATAAATATGAAAAATGTGATTTTTGGTTGAAAGAGGTTGCTTTTCTAGGGAAGGTAGTGTCGGGTGATGGCATTAAGGTGGATCCTAAGAAAACAAAGGTGATTAGAAATTTGCCTAGACCTTTGATTTCATCGGACATTAGTAGTTTCTTGGGTTTGGTGGGTTATTGTTGTAGGTTTGTAAATGGTTTCTCTTCTATTGCTTCCCCTATGACCAAGTTGACCCAAAATAAGGCAAATTTTGTGTGGACCGATGAGTATGGAATGAGTTTCCAAAATGTGAAAGATAAGCTTCTCTCCACTCCTATCTTGGCTCCACCAAGAGGGTTGGAAGGGTTTGCGGTGTATTGTGATGCTTCAAGAATTGGGTTGGAGTGCGTTTTGATGCAAAGGGGTAAAATGATAACATATGCCTCTAGACAACTTGCGGTGCATGAGTAGAATAATCCCACCCATGATCTTGAATTGGCAGTCATGGTATTTGCTTTGTAAATTTGGTGTCACTAGTTGTATGGGGTTCACACTGATGTGTTTACCGACCACAATAGTCTCCAATATGTGTTCACCCAAAAAGATCTCAACTTTAGACAAAGAAGGTGGTTAGAGC
Source organism: Solanum ossicruentum (assembly GCA_025774065.1). Taxonomy (NCBI): domain Eukaryota; kingdom Viridiplantae; phylum Streptophyta; class Magnoliopsida; order Solanales; family Solanaceae; genus Solanum; species Solanum ossicruentum. The sequence goes on along the minus strand of JAOTQR010037038.1, from coordinate 18,665 downwards.
TCCTTCGAGATTATGATATGGGTATGCATTATCACCCCGACATAGCTAATGTTGTAATCGATGATCTAAGTAGGGTGTCTATGGGTAGTCTAGCTCATGTTGATTATAGTGGCAAAGAGGTGGCTAGAGACATCCATCGGTTAGCTAGATTGGGGGTTATGTTGGATGAACTTGATAATGGTGGTGTAGTGGATGTTGATGGTTCTAAGTCTTCATTGATTGAGGAGGTAAAGAAAAAACAAGATCTTGACCCTGCCATGCTAGAGTTGAAGGCCTTGGTGAGAGATGTTAAAGTGGAGGTTTTCTTCCTAAGGGGAGATGGTTCCCTTTGGTACCAAGGTAGATTGTGTGTGCCAAGTGTTGATGACTTGAAAAAGAAGATTCCTGATGAGGCTTATAATTCTCCCTATTCAATTCAAGGTGTTTCTACAAAATTGTATAGAGATTGAAGAGAGGTATATTGGGGGGGGGGTATTAAGAGAGACATTGCCAAGTACATATCCGGATGTCACAATTGCAAACAAGTGAAGGTCAAACATCAAAGGCCGGGTGGCCTAGCCCAAGATTTAGAGATTCCCACTTGGAAGTGGAAGGAAATCGACATGGATTATGTGGTTGGGTTGCCTAAGACTAGAAAGCATTTTGATTCTATTTGGGTTGTGGTTGATTGAATGACAAAGTTGGCTCATTTCTTACCTGCCAAAACTACTTTTGTTGTCAAAGATTATGCTTAGTTGTATATACATGAGTTGGTTAGATTTCATGGAGTTCCTTTGTCTTTCATTTTAGATCGTGGTGCTCAATTCATTTCTCACTTGTGTAGGTCTTTCCAAAGAGTTCTCAATACCAAGGTAAAGCTTAGCATGGCTTTTCACTCTCAAATTGATGGCAAGCCAAGAGAACTATAGAAACATATGGGGATATGCTGAGATTATGTTTTGGAGTTTAAGGGTAGTTGGTATGATCATCTTCCACTCATTGAATTTTCTTACAACAACAACTACCACTCAAGCATTGGTATAACTACTTTTGAAGCTCTTTATGGTAGGGGTTGTAGATCTCTGGTTGGGTGGTTTGAAGTAGGGGAGATGGCTTTTCTCGGTAAGTATTTAGTCATGGAAGCCTTGGAGAAGGTGAGGTTGATAAGGAAGAAACTAAAAACATCCCAAAATAGACAAAAGTCATATTCTAATGTGAGGAGAAGGGATCTTGAATTAAAGTTTCATGATTGGGTCTATTTGAAGGTCTCACCCATGAAGGGATGTGGTTTGATTTGGCAAGAAGGGTAATTTGATCCCATGATTTATGGGTCCTTATAGAGCATTGAGAAGTATTGGCAATCTGGCCTATGAGTTGGATTTACCTATTGATATGAATATGATTCACTCTGTTTTCTATATATCTATGTTGAGAAAACGTGTAGGTGACCCAAGTGCTATTGTACTTATTGATGTTTTGGATGTGGTAGAAGATACTTTGACTTATGAAAAGGTTCCAATAGATATTTTGGATAGACAAGTGAAGTAGTTGAGAAACAAGGATGTGGCTTCCGTCAAGGTTCTTTGGAGAAATCAACAAGTTGAAAGTGCCACATGGGAAGTCGAGGCGGACATGCAAAAGCAATATCCATATTACTTCCATGATACTCAAGCCTAAGGTACTAATTGAAGTCCCCTATATGATTTCACTTCTTAAGTTTCAGTCCTTATGTCATTTTGCATGTATTCATGTTTATGTTGACAAGTTTTTCGTAATTTTGACACTTATGTTGAGATTTTTAAAATTTGTGTTTATGTGCATTTTTGAATTCTTATCGGGATGAAATCCTCATGATTACTTCTCTTATGTACTGTTCCATCACATTCAGGGATGAATGTTTCCAAGGGGGAGATATTGAAACGCCCAAAAAATGTACTTCAGAAATGTGCATAATCGTAATTTCTATATATCTCAAAATCCATGTGTGATATCAAAAATTTGACTTCATATTCTTGATCAGGGGGAAAGCTGAGTAAGACATTGGGTATAACACCAATTTTAGAGGATCCGTAGCAAAATTTCACTTTCATAAACATTTCGGAAGTAGAAGTCATCCACGGTGCCTCTGCTACACGGACCTATCGCGGATGTGTGTTTGCACTTCCTTAATTTTTCCTGTTCAGTCTAAGATATTGGGTTTTGGTCCAATGCCCTCAAATGTATGAAAACACCTATACTTAGACATTTTTCAACTCTATAGCACTAAAGACACTCTCAAAACCCTCTCTAACACTTAACCAAATATTTCATCCAAATTCAAGTGTCTCAAACTTAATTCCAGATCTCAACAACTTCATCCAAGCTTTAAGTTCTCATTCAAATCTAAATCAAGGAAAGCCCCAATTTGAGGTATGTGGGTTCCAACCATTGGATCTTTTCACCTATGGTGTCCAACCTTCATTTTTATGAAAATTACATGTTTCAAGTTGTTGTTACTTATGGGTATTAGTTAATATGAATTACTATTGCAACTAATGTTGGGGTTTTATGAAATTTTGAATGGAATCCCTTGTCTACCTATTTCAAGCTTCTATTATGAGATTGTTTGTCTATTGTGATTATGCATGTTTTTGGCTACGAAACTATGATCTATTGTGAGACTTGATGAAGGATTTCAAGGTATCTTACATGAGGGTTTTACTATATGTTGGTGGGTTTATTTATATTATGTTTTCTCACATTATTTGACTCTTGAAATGAATGATTTTGAACTAGCATTCCATACCTGCCATGTGTTGGATAAAATGTCTTGAGAAGGATTAAGCTATTGATGATCTATTGCATGAGTTATGAATCAAGTGGCAATATGATGATTAAAGGATTCTATTTATGTATTGATTCCAAAGTATCTATAGTGTTACGAGTTGCCCATACCTTGTTAGGGGGTGGCATGCACAACCATCTTGTTTTGGGGGTGACAAGCCTTAATCACCTTGTCGGGGGTGGCATGCTCGGACTACCACATTGAGGGGTATGTACCTCAATCACCTTGCTGGGGGGATGACATGCCCGTACTACAACATTGAGGGGTATCTACCACAATCACCTTTTTGGAGGGTGGCATACCCATACTACCACGTTGAGGGCTATGTAACTCAATCACCTTGTTGGGGGGTGGCTTGCCCGTACTACCACGTTGAGAGGTATGTATCTTAATCACCTTCCAAGGGGGTGGCATTCCTTGGAGTTCAAGTGATAGTTTGCTTGGGCTATGTTGAGATGGTCTCTTCCTACATTTGTAATCCATATTTGCAAGATATATGATTCGCAAGCATGTTTTACTTCAAGCATTGATCATGTATGTCATATTGATATTATACTTATCTATTGCCTATTACTACACATTTTGAGTATAATGGCTTATGTCTTGTTGCATTGCATCCTACATACTTAGTATATTCTAATGTACTAATGCATACTTTTGGCTACATGATAGTACCATGTAGGAACCGGAGCACGTCATGATCATCCTAGACGTGGCTAGGTTTTGCATCTTAAAGATAATCTTTTGGTGAGACCTTAAGTTCGGGGACACTAGCTATGCTACTCTTGCTTTCGTTATCTCCTTATCATGAACATTTGATACTATGAGGGGGAGCCCAAAAAGTGTCTTGGACCCCACCCAATCTATGTTTAGAGGTGTTGTTGGAAAAATGTTTCTATGCTTCAAGCTTTAACTATTTATGCTTTATAAATGTCAAGACTTCCCTCAGACCATTTTTCATTGTTTATATTCTTGTTGTTGTTTACTTTGCTTCTGCGACCAAGGATGTGTAATTGATATGCTAAGAGGCTTGTTTGGGTCCATTCAGGTTCTTATTCGTCGTGTCACCTCTAGACTCTAGGCTTGGGTTGTGATAGCTGAGTATGGTATTTCACGTGTAAATGGGCATGGAGCCATGACCCCAATGCCCTTAGGCCGAAACAAGAAATTAAGAAAGTGCTAACACTGGACCCATCATGGAGCCATCGCAAATCCCTACTAGTTTGAGAAAAATTGTCGAAAATCCTTTTTCGCTACAGGTCTTCTAAAATCTGGGTTATACTCATACCATACTCAATATTGCACCCTGATCAAGAATATAAAGTCGGATTTTTGATATCACACACAGATTTTGAGATATATGAAAATTATCATTATGGCCAGTTTTGAAGAACATTTTTGGGGCATTTTTGGGGTGTTTCATCAGGCATACTCATGTACTTCTCATGCTCGATCAAATTCTTTATGACTAGCCAAGTGTAGAAGTCTTGGATATTCTGAGGCCTTGCTGAGACCTTGACATCATTGTGTCTGAAAATGTGGAAGAAAAATCCTACTTGTTTTTTGAGCTAGGGTTGTTGGTTCTACTACTCATTCTAGAATTGGATCATCTATCCTTCCATCCTTGTCGTCATCAACTTCGGAGGCTTTATGTTCTTTATGTGGTTCATAAAGAATAGGGTATAGTCTTTTTGGTCTGATGTTAGTGATGATTCGACAATTTCTTTCATGAATTCCTAAGAATTGCAAACATTTACATGAGAATCATTTGAAGATGAATCTTCACTATCTTAGATATATCCATCAGGGGGATAATTATCCTTTGGTTCAGCCTCTGAGTAGAAGTTGTCAATCTATTCATCGCATCCTATGGCAATGTTAATCGGGGCTTTAAATTTTGAAGTTGTTTCAATGTGCATTTCTTTTAATTAAAGTACTCATCAATGCATAAAATGTAATCATCAGTTGGACTACCTTTTTTCAAGGCATAAAGATTTGAAACCTCTTGATTGGATCTGATCAATTTAAGTGAAGATGATCTTTAGACTAGAAATCTTCTTCATTGATGGATCTTATCATGTCATCCTATGGCTTATATTTACCTATTTCTTTAGGTATTTAGACTTTGAAGTCGTCAAAGGTCAGACGTGAAAAGAAACAGTCCTTCTTTCAATTGATAGTGTTCCTCTTTCTGGTATTGCACTTGTGGTCATCATGGTCCTGGGTCTATTGCTTTATCTGTGTTAGGCCTCGTTTATGCTTCTTTGGCTTGCTTTCGGCTGCTACAACTACATCCTTTCTTCTCCACAAAAATTTGGCTATTTCAAATTCTGGTTATTTTGTTTGATGTGAAGATCGAGGTGCACCAGAAAAGAACTTTTGTATGAATATCTCTTGCTTTGGTTGGTAGTAAGGCTATTAGCACATGGGAATAGGGCAGGCCTAGTTGGAGAAGTTTGTGTTCTCCTTGTCTTGGAGTTAACTTATTTTAGACACTAGATTTGCTCCATGATGGCTATTATCTTCTGCCTTTACTGTTCGAAAAAGTGAGATAGTGACATTCCCAGCGTATATATATTTAACTGTATAGTCTTCAGTCTATGTTCAAGTGCTTGAATAAGTTTGACGTGTTAAGTGGACATCTCTTCCACCATCTTTTGTATCAAGTCCATCTTAATTTGCATCTATCCTTGTGATTGGTTAATGTTCTTGATGGAGTTGTTGGACAATACCCTGTGCTTGCTCAAATCATTCTTCGATTGCTAGTCAAGTTTTGCCTTTGTGCCGCATTTGGTCTCATGTTCTCCTGTTAGTTGGATAACTCTCTTGTGTAGTGTTTTGGGATCATAGCTTAGGCTATCCTTTTTGAAAGGTCGGTATAAGGGGAAATCATATGCGTGACCGAAGCTTGTGAATGACAACATAAACATTGGAGGTGCGGGCCCTTTCATTAAGGTCATTATTTATGGAGTAAGTAAGGCTAACTAATGATGAGGGTGATAGAAGATGAGGAATGGATATTTTTCCTCTTTTCTTAGCTTTCAATCATCTTCTTAGAAGAAGTAGTCATCCTCATCTTCATCATCATTTTCCTTATCTTCTTGATGCAACTAGTAGTCACAGTTTAAGTCCCATAGTATGTGTCTGGTGAAAGGGCACTTTAACAAATATTGGCCATGACCATAATGAGAAAATTTTGTATCCAATCATGCTCACTTAGGTTTCCACATAACCTAGATATAAAATTTGGATTTGCAAGATCAGGTTTTTCATCTAAGGGATGGTAAATATTTGTGAATAGGCAGTTTTATAGAGCTTTTTGAGGTGAGAGTGGTCAAATGATATGATGGCTTTCACATAAGATTTTATGATGAAAGTGTGTTCAGTGGACTGGAGATTATGAGAGGGATTTCTTAACTTTTTGTAATTTGTACTCTATGAGGTATTGAGAATGTTGATGAGCTCCTCCTTACAATTCTTTCTGGGTGCACTGGGTCATGTCGTTGGTGGTATTTAATGTTTAGCAAATGAGAATCTTGGCCACCAAAGTGTGATAGGTCCATGTCTTGGTTCTGAACTCTCTGAGCTAGTTGGTAGTGTAGGGATGCCTGAATAGCATCTTTAGCTTGAAGAGTTCAGAGTATCTGGACTTGGATTTTTAATGCCTTCACAAGGTACGGATCATGTAGGGACATGTTAAAGTTGGGATATATCGTGAAGAAAATAGTCTTAGCATTGGGGGTGTTTAGAGGTTCCCAAATTAGCATGTTGGTACACATTGTATCAGGTATCTAAGATGAAAAGAAACTAAACTATGTGAGGTCCTTTTCATCCGTGATATGAGAATAAGGTGCTGGTCATTTTTTCAGGCAGCATCACATACTTTCGATACATTTGGCTTTTGTTGTACTAGGGAGCAGATTTGCAACCAAACATTCAAGATATTTTTGGCAAAGGAAAAATATGAGTTCAGTGGAGGTAGATAAGTGGTGGATATTTTATTTTCTTTGGTAACATATCTACTTCATATGGATAGTTGTATTTACAAGAAAGAGTTATGCTCCAAGTAGGAGTAATCTCTAACATTGCTAGGGATGTACTAGACTTAGAAGGTAAAGAAACAAATTTACAAGAACTGGATGAGGATGGAAAAGACTCTGAATTAGACATTTTTTTGAATTTTTTGGCCAATAAAGACACACACACGTATTTGTTCTAAAGCTTTATGGATAGACTCTTTATTTGTTCTGAAATATATGGAAAAGACTCTATAAGTATTCATGTAAAGAGTATAAATAGATTTATTACTAAAGACTTGAAATTAAAACCATGTACTAGAATTAAATGCTATGGAATTAGACTAAAAGTAAATGACTGAATAATAAATGTTGGTGGTTATAATTGTAGAGATAGATCTCATCAAGACCTCGTTCCTCCCTCTGATGGAGGAGAAGATGTTATTTTTTATACAAAGTAGGGTAGAAGGCAAGCATGGGCGTAGGTTCGCACCACGGCCAAGACTGGCAGGATCGAGAACTCGATGGTTCAAGTAGGGTAAGAGGTGAGCAAGGGCGCGGGCGCACACTATGGACTGGACCTATGTGATTGGGAATACATCCTCTTAGTAAGATAAAGACGGTGTGGTACCATATGCCATGACAGATCATCTAAAGCACCGCTCAACTATGTTTGAACATCTTGTTTGTACAGGTAGCATGCCATGCTAAGTCTGCTAGGTTTCGACCAAAAAAATGAATTAAACAAGTAAGCAGTAACCATATGATAGGTTTTTCAAATGTTTTGGGGCTTTTCACATGGGTTTTGAGTGGCTCTCCTAGCCTACAACGACCTTTAACTTTTCCTATTAACAAGTCTTGTGGTGCCAATATCAGTTCACCTACTCGATTTCATTTCTAGAGTCTATCATAATCACAACAAGTGGTGTAAAGGCAAACATATAGTATCGTAGTAATTCCTAGTTGATATTTGATAATATAGCAAGCCATCAATTTCCTAAGAGAGTAGAGCTCACTAGAGTGTAACCTTAACCCCACCCTTCTCTCAAACTTAGGAATAAACTACCTATCTCCACAAGAGAAATGAATAAGAGAAATGTTTAGCAAACATTCATATTATTCAGAACAAAAGAATATTACAAGGTTGTAGTAACATTGAGAGAATTTTCAAGACTATTTCTCCTAGACTCTAGACTAAGGACTCGTTAGTATAGGCTAACTCTAGGACATTCCACGATGACTCTACTAACTTGGCCTCACTTTTTTTGAAGAAGGTGCCCTAATACAAATTGACTAAAAATATAAAAAACATTATCATACATTGCACACCATTATAGTAATGGATGGGCCCTACCTTATTCTAAAAATAGTTGACCTATGGAAAAATAGTAAATCTCATTCCGACTTAACATCGTTATCTAACTTTATGTAAACCAAGAACCACCTAGCATGTGTACGGAGACTATTAAAAAAACATTAAAAAAATCAAAAGGTTCGCATGTGACATCATGTCCAAGCTGGTGTGTCAGCAATTTGTAGGCCGCTGCAAGTAGGTGTGTAAGCTACTTTTAGGTATCTGACAAGCTTTTGGGTAAGCTACTTGTTGGTAGGATCCAAACATATACGCAAGAGACTTCTAGGAAGATTTCAAGTTGGTGGCAAGATTCTATTGTAGGAAGTTGGTGATGAAATTTGGCAGCTGACTTGCTGAAAAATTTTTGTGGATGACATAGTGACATAGTTTTGTAACTAACTTGGTGAAGAAACTGGGATAAACATCGTGGTGAAGTGTTATGGTAAACTTGGTGAAGAACCTATGGTGAACATGGCGGGTAATTTATATAAGCGGTAATTCTTTGGTGAAGGTGGTAAATTTTGTGTGGTAATTCTTGCACATGTCATCGGGTAGCATTGAATCATACCGAGGTTGAAGTAGTGCACAGTTTTCATAAGTATCCCTCTTTGATCCACCAAATGATGTCGTGTTTCTTCTTGCTCAACTGTCTTTTCTGAAGACCTCTACTGAGCGATTTACTGAAGTATCTTTTCTTATTTATTAGTCCTACAATATTGTGTTCCTATTTTCATGGTCAAAAGTTCATACTTATGGTTGTTATGGCCTGGTAATCTTGTATGGAACCTTATACTACGTAGTAGCTTGTTGGACCTTTTCCTAGTGTGGGTGGTCAATGATTTGGCCCCATCAAGCTCCTTCATTGGACCATATCTTTTGTAGGATGCATCTATTTTGCTAAAAGATGATTTCCTATGTTTCGTGGTACTTATCTTCCAAGGATAAATATAGATTGGGAATGTCAAACATAGGGAAATTTTTAGTCGGTTCTTGACATGTCTGTCGATAACATTCACTTATCTATGCAACATGAAAACCTTGCCTTGGCTCCATAGGTATCACCGAAGCAACACACTTACTATCATGGTGCTCTGAACCACAATAAAAGTTTCTATGAGGGTGTTTAGATTCTATCAAAATCCATGGACATATAGCACTTCAACTCCATGAGGATGTATTATTGGTAACATAAGTATAAAAACAACCAACGAAGTGCTTTGGGAACTCATCTACCATGAATATGGTAGAACGGGTTCTCCAAATTAACCTCGAAATGTTTGAGGTTTGATCCTCCATATTTTTGATCACCTGGACTTCATAGAACGCCCTTCTTTCCACCATGATTGATGGATCAAAAGGATTCCCAAAGAAGATGAACAATTTTGGTAGGTATTCGCCCTTCTATCAAGAGGCATTGGTAGCCTTTGCATCATCACAATGGATGCGAGTTCTCCTAAGTTAATGTCTTCATAGGAGATGTCAAATAACAATGAGCTAGTAGTGTATAATTTGAACTGTTTCCTGAAAGCTCTTCTCTTTTTTCTTATGTCAAGGTGTATCTTGAGTTTCTTGTTGATATAGAACACAATGATGAGGTCTTTTCTTGGTGTCATATAAATAAGGAGCTTCGTCCTGAACTATAAACTTCAGAAGAACTTGATCGTGACTGGGTGCCCGGTGATTAGGATTTCATTAAGCTTTCTCTTGTTTAGTGCCAATATTCTGGATATGAGAAATTTGGTGTTCATCAGGTTAGACAATTGGTTTGAGGATGTATGATGCGACCCCTGAATCTATTAGTATGATCACTTGCACTGCTTTTCTCATTTTGATGAGAAGATAGCCAGCTGAACATGTAGGGAGTCAACCTCATCATTTTTTCCTATGTTAGATACTTGGTACATGTTGTGGCTAGATTCAATAGTGGTGTTACTATCCTCTTTTTCTGATTCATACATATCTAAGGAGAAAAGTGTTCTGGCAGTTGCTTGGTCCTTCAGTGACAAGACAAACACTAGATAATCATATCTGCTGAGATAGATGTTTGCGTGGTCTACTATTTCTTTGAGAAGTTTGATGGCCTTGCATGATTACTTTTACTGTGGGAAGTTCTTCAAAAACTGTCTAGCTCTGTTGCATAGGAAGCAACAATTGCTCTTTCCATGGTTGTCTGGACTTCTTATCTAGAAGTATTTGGTGTAACGGGTTATACTTGATCTTGCATCTAGAGCCCTTAGCAGTTTGAACCCTCATATGCTACTTGTGGACCTTCCTTTTTGCTCGACGACTTCATCAAGTATAGTCACAAGTCATTGCGACTACATGCTATGTAAATTGCGGGATGCTCTAGACAATCTCTTTTAAGATGGATCTCTACCTCTAAATGCTATCTAGTGCTTGGATGATTGCCTTCCTAATAAAGCCTATATGCAGGGCATTATGGTCTTAAGCTTGCCTTCTATAATGGTCATGGCTTGTCCTGCTAGCATCCTACGCAGTGATGACATGAATACTTGCTACAAACTTGGATCTCTTCCTAGCTCAAAGAATATTCTTTCCATTTTCCAGAAATGTATGTCAATGACATCCCTATCATATGATAATACTTCATCAAGAGCCATTTTCACAGCTTCTCTCTTCATTGGTCGGTATCTCTATATAAAACCTCCAAGATGATGTTTAAGTTGTCTTTGAAGTCTTCAGATATGAGGAAGTAGTTTTGATCTTGCATTCCTAGTGCATTCCGCAAATCCCTAATAGTTTTACAGAGCCTTGAAGTGAATTCTAAATGGAATATGTATTTCTCATGCTCGACCAAATGTTTTATGACCATCCAAGTTTAGAAGTCATAGATCCTCTGAGGCCATGCTAAGACCTTGACATCATCGAGTATGTGGTTCCTATTTCTAGCCTTTGTTTTAGAATGATATAATCCGTCATGTCATCCCTGTCATTATTGACTTTGAGACTTCAGGTTATTTGTGTTGCTTCGTGAAGAGCGGAGGATAGTCTTCCTAGTCTGATGCTAGTGATGATTCTGCAGTTTCTTCGATATCTTTCTTTAAATAATCAACATATTCCTGAGAATCATTTGACAATGGATTATCAATATCTTTAATGTATCCATAAGTGGGATTGTCACCCTCAAGTTTAGCCTCTGACTTGATGTTGTCGATCTGTTCATTGCATTGCAGGTCATCATTAATTGGGGATTCAAATTTTGAAGTTGTTTCATCATGTTGTTCTATGAATCTGAAGTTCTCAACAATGTCTTTGACATAATAATTTAGACTATATTCTTTTAAGGTCCAAAGCTCCAGAACATCTTCATCAGATTTAATAGGTTTAGGTTCAGAGAAGCCATGATCTTTCAATTGTAAATCTTCCTTGTTCATAGTTGTTATGATATCTCCCCATAACTTATCCATCATCTGATTCTTCATATGTTGGGATATTAAAGTTGTAAATGATCGGGCATGGAATGACAAGGTCCTTCCTGTAGTTGCGGTAAATGTATCTTAAGAGGGTTTTTCTTATACAGGTGTTGCATTTGTTATCTTCAATAGTCCTTGGGTCCACAACTTTCATACTTTTTTCCTTATTGTGTACTTTTTCGGCCCATTTCTAAACTCTTGTGGCCACATTCTCTCTCCTGTGCATGAATTTAGTCTATTGTGAAGATCGAGGTACACCAGAGAGAACAAGTCCATGATACTCTCTTGCCTCAACCGAGAATAAGACTGCGAGCACTTGGGAAATAGATTAGGCCATGTTGGAGAAGTTTTTGCTCTCCTTCGTTTGGGGCTACCATTTTTCTGACTCCATATCTTCTCCTTAATTGTTACCATGTCATTCCTCTAATATTGGAAGAAGTGTGATAGTGACGTTCCTAACAGACATAAGACATTTGTTTGGTCTTCAGTGTGTGTTCGACTGCACGAATAATTCTTGCGTGTTTAGGGGATATCTCTATTGTCTTCTTTTAGATAAATTCCACATTGCTTTTCATCTATCCTTGTGATAGGATGACATTCTTGATGGATTGAACAATGCTGGACAACACCTTATTTTAGCATATTGCATTCTTCAATTTCTAGTTGAGGGTTACCTCTATTTTGGCTTGGGCCATATGTTCTCCCTAAGATAGGATAACTCTCTTTTGTAGTATTATTGGAGCATAGCTCAGGTTATCCTTTTGAAACTATTGGTTGAGGTGCTTTCAAAATACAACAAAACATGGAATTTTGTGTGTTCTCAATGCGATGTCAGTGGGTTTGATGTGTTTTTGTGTTTATTTTTCAGGATTCATGGTTGGCATTGATTTTGGGCAAAATATGCGGAAGTTGCTGATTTTAAGGATTCACAAGACCCTTTACATTCCATAGAATATTCTATAGCCATGAAGTAGGTTTCGTGTACAATTCCAGTGAAGGGTGGATTTCTAAAATTTGGTCTATGAACATGTAGATAAGTTGTGGAACACTTTACGAGTCGTAGAGCATGTCTTGTACCTGAGCATCAAAAAGTAAAGACTTGCAGAAATTTCATCAAACGAAACCCTCTACGAGCCGTAGTGGGGTGTTGTAGAAGTCAAGTCAAGAATTGAATTAACAAAGTGCGAACGCTTGACTACAGGCTGTAAAGTACTATACGACCCATAGTGCATCTCGCGAAGCATGCTAACCCCATTATCTTATTTTGTTTAGGACATGTATTTTAAACATTATAAATAGGTTTAAGGTTTTTTTATTAGGAGAGCATGAAAATAGTAAGATACAATAGATAAAAACATTGGAGAGTTTGAGAAGCACTTGCACACTTTAATTACATCTTCTATTTACAATCTTGTGATTCTCGTTGAAGCTTGGATTGTCTTGTGCTTAATTCAATTGTGTAAGTGGTCTGTTATGTTATTCCAATTCATAAGTTTTGCATTTACACAAACCATGAGTAGATAAATCCATAACTAGGATTGTGGAAACCATGAAGAACTAACAAGGTAAAATTCGATAATTTGTAATTTGTGAAAAGTGTGCATGCATGTATTTATTAATTCTCTTCATTTTGCATGTTTTCTAGTGATGGCTAACGTTAGAACCTGCCTAGTTTTACTGACTAGACAAAGAAAGTAATGAATAGGAAAAGAGATTAATTAATATGATTCGATTGATGTTTCTCGTCTAATCAGTTGAACTGGGCCAAAGGGATGTTGTACTAGGACAATAAGTACGGGTTAGTAATGACACACTATGGGGATGGAGCAAGTCACATAGTGAAATGCACCTCTTGCTTGGCCCAAAGGGTTTGGTAAACTTAACTTACCATTATACAGCTACAAATTAGAAAAAAATTAGGTTATCCAGTAATACTAACTTAGGGAATGGGTAACACAATACTCTAGTTTCTCCCCATATTTGTTAAACCTTTGTGTTAGTTAGAATTACTTTTTAGGTGTTATTACAAATACCCCCCTCTTTTAGGGAGATAAGTTGGTTAATAACCCTAATTACAGAGTTGAGTTCCTCTAAGTCTACCATATTCCTTTGATTCGACCTTAACCTTGGTTAGGTTCTATATCTTAACAACGACTACTTTAGTCTCTAAAAAGAGGTGTGGCTTGAGCGACACCACGATTTTGGCGTCATTGCCGAGGAATACATCTGGACTTTTTTAATTCAAATGATATGGGAAGTAATCTTTTTTTCCCTCATTTTACGTTTTTGTTGTTTTTGCTTTCTCTCAAGGTATAAGTGTAGTGTATGTCCAACACATGAAGTCGAGGTACACCCTTGACTCTATTTGACCCAAAGATCTAGTGAATATTGAGAAGAATGGCCCAGAGTTTCACCATCGCTACTAGATGCTCTTACTAGTGAGTGGTGCGTCGCGGGTGTATGGGACATATATATAGAGGATGTGCTAACCACAAAGAGGGGCAAGTGAGCCCGCTCTATTAGTGAGTAGCCCTAGGTCCTCTGAATTGCATTAAATAGTGTCCCCAGTCTCTAAGACATTATCAGACGATATGGGCTCCAGTGCCTGACCAAATCAGTGGGGACGTACTCCTCGACCATCGTGAAATAGTTCTATGCATCTTATGCAACCACCATCTAGAGTACTCTTCCCAATGGAAAGAAGCCCCTCATTTAGACTAGACTTATGAAGACCCGAGTAAGGGTCTCCCAAGTGGATATCCCAGAGACCACCATCCACTACATGTTATTTGGGCCCTAGTTTCGTGCCCCCAGATCTATAGAAAAGTATGACCATATAGTAGGGCAGACTAGGAACTTTAGTCTAATGAGAGACGCAGACCCCAAAGATGGCTCGATGAGATGGGTTTCCAAGGGTAGCCACCCACTCCGAGCCTATTGTTAAGGATTCTCTTAGTTTCCCCACCAATATTTTGTAGGTGATTGTCAGATCATGCATCGAGATGACGTTTGTAGACAATACCTTGAAATAGTGTGCAGTTCTAGTTGCCAGCATCTTCCCTAGCCATGAGATAGACTGGGCCTGCCTCGTCCCCAAGCAGATTCACAAGGCAGCCTTGAAGCGGTCCACCTCCATCCCTTTCCCATGCTTGATCTACAAACTCTGTCTAGAGTCGGGGGTAGAAGGTATACACTAGCTTGACTTACTTATTGAGGTCTATCAGATGAAAGCCTAATTAAGGCTGAGGAGAACCTAGAAGCAATTTGGTGATCACCACACCAGCCAGCTCTCATGCTTGAGATGTTTGCCTTAGTGCCACTATATGAGCTTCCACCGAATACCACCACTGTTGCTGCCACAGAAGAGAGGCCCCCTAAGATCAAGGCAGATGAGGAGAGGGGGCCCGCTGCTACTACTCCTGCACCACAGGCCACTTTATAACAGATAGTAGCTACGGGAATAATTTACATGTTTGTAGTATCTATATAGGCCATGATGCATAGATTATCACATGCTGAGTCATCGTTGACTCAATTAGTTCAGAAAATTAGGCCTTGGGTCCGCCAGGCCATCATAGAGTTAGAGGGCCACATGCAAGCATACACGATCGCTGCTATTGAAGACTGTCTTTCCACCGTGGATGCCTGTATTTTTTCCTTAGAGTCGAGGGTCTAGTAGAGCCTAAGTACGATATGACTATAAGATATTACGGCCATATAGATGGAGATCTAGTGACACTGCGTTGACATGACAACAAAATTTGC
This sequence comes from Solanum ossicruentum, assembly GCA_025774065.1. Taxonomy (NCBI): domain Eukaryota; kingdom Viridiplantae; phylum Streptophyta; class Magnoliopsida; order Solanales; family Solanaceae; genus Solanum; species Solanum ossicruentum. The sequence goes on along the minus strand of JAOTQR010037038.1, from coordinate 3,293 downwards.
AACACCAGTGTCATTACCAGAGACTACATTCTCAGTGCAAGTGGTAGATCTATTTGCTCCTGAGGAGCTTCGACAAGCTTCATGTAGGATAAGGCCCTACCAAAATGATGATCTAGATGTTGTACGATTACATGTAGGGCTGACAAAGCAAGAGGAGTTTGAGCTTTTCTTAAGGCAATCGAGACTGGACGAGGAGCTATGATAGGCTCATACGCTCAAGCAGGTGAGGGGTGCTAGCCCCTCCAATCATGGTGCTACTATTGAGGAGGCCACCGCACAAGTTGAGGGTGGCAAGACTTACATACGCACTGGTGCTTAGGCACCCAGGTATATGTTTTGACACCGATACTTTGTTCAATTTTTATAGTGCGAATTGAGGACAATAAACCTCTTTCTATCCTATAGGTTTTCTTGGTTGTGTTCTTTTTGCCCATGGATATTTACTTTCTGTTGAACTAATATATTTAGGATGTTTAGGTAGTATTTGTAGCATATTTTAGTAAGATTTGTGGAATATGAATCTTTTTGTGTTTTTTTGTGAAAAAAGATATGCACCAAATTTTTGGTTAGTTTGTATAGATAGCAACCATGAATGTTTAAGTGTGTTGATCGTGCTTATTCTAATAAGTAAGGATAGAATGGAGATGAGAAGCAAGATCTGAGAGTCTGTGTTGATAGTGTACTCAGTACCAATCGGTGTTAGCTTAATTTGCTAATTCATGTATTTTGTTTCAATCAAGAACTTGCTCTATTACTCTGGTTTAGACTTTAGTTTAGTTGGTTAGGAAAGGATCAGAGGCCATTGTTCATACTGGTTCACTTAGCTTAAATGACCAATCAAAATTGTAAAATATCCCTTGATACCAATGTTTGAGCATAACATGTACCTCTTCTTTGTAGAAACATAAATGACCTAACATTAGTAGTTGTAAAATCCTGAAATTGGCCCGGGTCCTTCCTTGAACATTGTGCACCTTGAGTGAGGCAAAAAGCCTGAGTTGAGGGTGGCTACCAAATGTTGGCCCTGATTTTGAAATTAGATAATGTACACCTTAACTTAAGTAAAAATCCTAAGTTGAGGGTGACTAATGTAAGGGTAAAACACAAAATAAGGGTAGAAATTAGTGATACATAGAATAGGAGAAAAATCATGCACTGGGTGCAAGAAAAATAAGTGATTCTTTAGTTATGAGCTAAAAAGAAAAATAATAAAGTGAAGATACAAGGCAAAAAGCTAAAAATGAAAAGAAAGAACCCAAAAAAGCTAGAGATAGGAAAAAGGAAGAACGGAATGAAAAGTAACAATGTTGGCAAGGAAAAAGTGTAGAAAAATGCAGTGTCAAAGAGGAGCTTTAGTCACTATGTTCCCAAAATATCATACTAAAGCCCCTTGAGCCTATAGTTACAAGCATGTGAAGTCCTCAAGTGATTCTAGTCAAAGTAGTCGAATGTCTTAATCACGAGTATAGTGGTAAGCATATGGTATTTGAGATGATATATAAGTGTTTTTTCTGAGAGTGAGCGATTTTGCATCGTCCAAAGATTATACATGGAAACATCATTGAAAGTAAGATATGAGACTTCTTTCTATGAGGGCACTTGCATTACATTGTAAACATTATACTTATTCAGTGATTGTGGCTTGTTGATAGTACCTCGCTCGTTATAGTTGCATTGTCGCATGCATTAGTTTGTATTGTTTGCTGCATAGCTATCTGATTGTGTTTTGAAAAGTGTGGTGGGTATTTTTTCTTATGTTTGTTGAGATATATGACATTAGATAGAGGTCGGTGTGCTACTGTACTACTTGTATAGATTGAGTCTATTGTTTGAGGACAAACAATAATTTTAAGTTGAGGGTGTTGAAGTGATGTCAAAAATACAATACTTTTAATGCTTAAATATTAGAATTTTGGGTGTTCTCAATGCGATGTAGTGGGTTTGATGTGGTTTTGTATTTGTTTTGTAGGATTCTAGGTTTGAAATTGATTTTAGGCAAAATTTGTAGAACTTGGTGATTTTGAGGATTCACAACACCTTTTACGAGCCGTAGAGTATTCTATGGGCCGTGAAGTTGGTTTTGTGTACAATTCCAATGAAGGGTGGATTTCTAAAGTTTATTCTACGAACATGCAGATGAGTCGTGGAACACTTTATGAGTCATAGACCAGGTCTCATACCTTAAGGAACAAAAAGTGAAGAGATGCAAAAATTTCATCAGATGAAACCCTTATGGGCCATAGGACCTTTTACAAGCCATTGAGGGGTGTCATAGAAGTCAAGTCCATAATTGAAGGAATGAAGTACACCCATCTTGACTAAGGGTCTGAAATAACTATACGACCCATAGTTGATCTTGTGAAGCGTGCTAACTCAATTATCCTATTTTGTTTAGGACTTGTATTTTAAACATTATACTAGAATGACCCCAAAAACTACCGAAAATGTGCCTCGAAAGTGTCAAGAATTGTAATTTGCATATATCTCAAAATTTGTGCACAATATCGAAAATCCGACTTCATATTGTTGTTTAGAGTGTCAAAATTAGGAGAAAATGGGTCAAACCGCGATTTAAGAACGTAAGGTTACGAATTTTGAAATTTCAAGAATGCAAATTCCAGTGAAGTTCAAAAAATGGCATTTTTTAAACTCGGTCCAAGAGACTTTTAATTCTTGGGCCTCAAATGTGAAAATACCTATACTTAACCATTTTGCACCCACATATCATCCTAAACAGTCTCCAATATATACTAAAACACTTAGCCAATTTTCACTCCAAAATTCAAGTCTCAAACTCTCATTCGGAACTAAGAATTTCCTTTAAGGTTCTTCTTCAAGTTTCAAGTCTCCATCTCCAATCTTCAACAACTTCATCTCCAAGCTAAGGTATGTGGGTTTCTTTCATGGAATCCTTTCACCCATGACACCCAAGCACTTTTTACTTGAAATTTCATGATTTATAGTTGATTTATTCATGGGTCTTATCTATTATGAAAATCATTGTACACTATGTTGGGTTTATGAAATTGTGTCTATTTAACTATGTTTGGAGCTATGAAGAAAGGGTCTATTGTAAGAATTGATGAAGGGTCTTGATGCATATTGGGAGAGGGTGTTACCAAGTATCCATTGATGTCATTACACTTATATTTCTAACATGATTTTACTCTTGAACTGTATGGTTCTACAATAGCATTACACACCCTCTAAGTGTTTGATAAAATGTCGGATTGTGCATTCTTGAGGAATTGAAGGTCCAATGCATGTCATATGAGATGAATGTCTATATGATG
>JAOTQR010036996.1:0-15669 GCA_025774065.1 Solanum ossicruentum | reverse complement strand
ATGTTGCAGCTTGTAAGATCACTTCTAATTTGTAAAGGAATGTGATTAGTGTTTTTATTACTTTCTTAAGAGTTGAGAAACCTTGTTGGCGGGGTGTAGCCTTAAGGTGTATTGGTGTTGAAGTCTAACTTCATCAAGGTGGTGAGAGTGTGGACTAGTTGTTTGGGTTGCTGCTCATAGCTTGTAACTGGGGTTGCAAGTGGAAATGGTGAAGTGAGGGAAATAAACCATGTGTATTGTATTTCTTTATTTTGCTTATTCATTTAGCGGATTTAGTTTTGGAAAATCATGTAGAGACAGATCATGGTTATTCCTCTCTTGAGCAAGGAATTTTTTTCACGTTAAATTCTTGCATTTTATTCCTTGCTGATTGTCTTTTTTTAATTTCTGATTTTATTGCTTCAAGAGACCTGGTACCTCACTGTAGCATATTTACTCAACACCTTTGTATACAGATCTTGAATATATTTATAGTAAATGATTTTTAATGAATAAACAAAAGCCAAAAATCATTATTATCGTGTGGCCTATCAATCAGTCATTCCAAAGTGATTAATTAGTATAATAATTGAATAAAATTTAAATAATCTACTACAATAATAACATATTCAGTAGAATCCCACAAGTGAGGTTTGAGGAGGGAGTAATGTACGCAGACCTTACCGCTACCTTATAAATATAGAGAGACTATTTCCTGTAAACCCTCATCTCAAAATCCATAGACAGAAACGTGAGAAAATCAATAAATGGAGAGGGAAAGAAGGCATGCAGTAATTTCCAAATCTAGCTCTGCAAGATCAAGGAATAATACTAGAAATCATAAGAGGAAGCAAGGAGCTGTCAATTATCAAGTTTCAAGACAAGGGTTGTCAGATGGGTATGCAGCGCTTTGGCGTTGACCTATCCCTTAAGCTACAAAAGAACGATAACTGCATTATACTTCCATACCAAAGTGGATCCAATTAGAAAAATCAGTAACCATGGTGACTCAGAACTCCGCTTTAAAGAGTTGAACCAAACCTCCGGTTTCGATTGAGCGGACACATTTTACTCGTGCAATGCATGGAGAGAGTCATGTGACAAACTTGAGGTACTAGCTAAAGAAATTTGTAATACCGAAGGTGAAATCTTCTGGTGGAAAAGACTAATACGGGATGACTGAAATAATGTCATGATTCTCCGTATAAACCTTTCAAACCACCCTATGTATTTGATTGACTATTTTTTGGCTCTGGAGTATGATGGAATAAAGCAAAATGACTTTTTAAACTTCTGCGCTTCTTTCATTTGTGAAGTAGTAGTTAGTCAATGCAATTTTCGACGCTCCTCATGAGTCATCTGGAAACAGTCGCTTTATGTTTTTAAACATAAGGATTAGACTACGTACATCCGACCCCCCCTCACCTCTCAATAAGCGAGAGCCTTTTGAGGCACTGAGGTATGTTGTTGTTGTTGTTCTAGTTCAGCAAAATCATAAAATTGTTTGCATGTACCCTTTTTTGTCATTTATTAGAAAATGGTGGGTCTAGAAAATGGTGGGACTGGGGAGGGGAGTTTATAGGGGGGTAGCATCTGTTTACCTGCCAACCGACGCCCCGGCTGAGTATGGATGGTGGCATTTTTGCATATCTTGCAACTGCAATAAAAGCACCAGTCGACAGAGTATATGCATATCTTGCATATCAAACAAATGAAGAGTCTCTATCATTATTCATATATGTTGAATCAACACCAAGTAAAGAAGTCATTATTATTCAATATTACGTTGGTCATTGCTTTTAAGAACATAAAAGCCATTATAAAAGCCATTATGTTGCCATTACGTTGGTCATTGCTTTTAAGAACATAAAAGCCATTATTCCAGCAGAAATAAAGAATCCTCAGAACTATATTGCCATTATGTTTTTTTTTTTAGTTGTTGCTGATTTTTTTTGTTTCTTTATTTTGTCGATTAGTTGGATGAACTAAATATTGCACTATATATGCTTGAGTTTTGAAAGAAAATGCAATCAAATTTTTGCATTTATATGATTAGATTTATCAATTTTTATTCATATAAATGATTATAGATGTGATAAAATACACATGAATGTATTCTATAGGTAGTTTTCATAGTATGCAAGGAAAAGAATAAAATTATAGGTTTAAATTAAATGCATTTATATAACAATTTAAATTCCAAGGTTGAAAGTTTTGCTAGGGCAGGTCAGCCCAATAAAAAAGACTTTCTTATAGGAGGATGTTATATGACAATTTTTTAAAATTTATTTTATTATTTGAACAAATTACCTAATAAGTTTATCTAAAATATTATATGATGCACGTGGGAAGTGCGTAACGAAGAACTAGCATAAGTAAAAGTGGGAAGAATGTCAGGCAAAAGTTGGACTATCATTTTGCCTCTACACTAAATTAAAATATTATAAAATATTTGATTAATTAATATATCTAATGAATTAAATATTAAATAGTAATCATATCATAATTATTATTATAAACATCAAATTCATAACTTATACCTCTTTATTTTCATAACTCATATTCATTAAAAGAGTAGTTAAGAGAAGGAAGAGAAAGATGACTGCAATTTTTTATTACACTAATATATTAATTTTAAGTTCTCTTTTCATTTACTATTGCCCTTTGAGTTGGTATATTTTTTAGCTTCCCACCTATTAACTTTGTTGGATAACTTTTTCACATTCCTTACTTGTCTCTCGCTATAAATATCCATAACAGAATAATTTTTGTCAACTCCTTAATTATCCTAATTTGTCTTTCTTTTTGCTATAAATATACTATTGTGAGGGAATTATATATGTCACTATTATTATTTTGTCATCTTTGTTTTTGGTTATTTCTGTTTTCTACGCTTTATCATACTATTATATCATTATGCATCAATTTAGCAATCAAACTTTTGCAAGTAGAACATTGCTAGATGGAGCTTACTTTTGTATAGTGTTATCGTAATAATATTTAATATCATTTGTTAAATTGAATCAGATTATTCTAAGAAGGAATTTATCACATCTATAACTTTATCTACTTAAACATGATCCTTCTATTTAGCAAACGAATCTTCAATAGTATATGTGTATATATATGCGTGTGTATAACGGCTCTACACAATTTAGCATGGGACTCATGTGCAACGCACGTGCCAAGGACCAGTAGTAAATAAATATGAAAAGGCAACATAAACTCAATGCTGTAATCAAATGTCATTTATTCACTATAATAAGATGTTTGAGTACAATATGCACTTGTATAGCCAAATTTTTATTAGACCAACACAACTGCAATTGGACTTCTCACAGAGTGCCTGCTAGAGGTCCATTTCAAGAATCCCTCAACAACATTATCCTTTGAGCTACTGTTGTTTATCTTGGAAAATGTCACTTGGTATGTCAACTTCTGGTTCAACTGGGAGAAATTTAGCTCCGAGGGTTCAACTTCCACAGCAACGCCTTTTGGTGAAGCTGTCTCCACTTTGTAAGATGATGTAGCATCACCAACATTGGTCACAGTCCTGGTATAAGTCTGAGGAGTTGATCCAAGTCCGAATATGGAAAATGAAGGATAATTTAATTGTGCTTCAGGGATACTTTTCACCTCCAAGCAGTTCACCTTGCGTTTTACCAATTTACCTACCTCTGCATTTGTGTAGTTCAAACCACAAAAATAAGGTATGTAGTCTTCGAATGGTGTATCATAAACTAGTCCAGGATTACTTGCCATTGATGGATTAACATGTCCTGCACCTATAGCATATATGTCAGCAGGAAGGAGCCTTTCGTCTAGTATTGGACTACTGGCAAGGTTTAACATGTCAGCTGTTGTCATGATTGCAGATTTAATAGCAGCAGGAGACCAATCAGGATGTGCGCTCTTCAGCAGAGCTGCTACGCCACTAAGGTGAGGGCAAGACATTGAGGTGCCTGATATAATATTGAATGTGGATTTTGTGTTTTTGTTGTCATCCACAGAGGTAGGCCAAGCAGCAAGGATATTAACACCAGGACCGATTATGTCAGGTTTCAAGATGCCAGGACTAGCTCTACTAGGTCCTCGTGAGGAAAAGGAGGCAACAATGGGAGCATTTTTATCTCCAATTATCGTTCCTTGGAATGTGATTGTAGCAACAGGGCTCGATGCTGACTTCGTATAGGCAAGGATTTTTGTCCCATCTGCAGCTGAAACAACCAATGCTGGAAGAACATGAGCATCAGCTGATTTAGTGACACCATAACGTGAAGGGTTGATGATAATCATCCCAACACCTCCAGCATCCTTCACAGCTCTTCCTTTTCGAACGCTGGAAATGCTGCCACCTGCTAGACATATGACTATCTTTCCTCTTATGGCAGGGTCAGTGAGTGACCCTGGTCTGCAATAGGGGGTTTTAGATTGATCTTTTGCATTTCTTCCAGCATCAAATAGAGTAAAGAATGTTGAGTTGGAAATCTTTGGACGATAAGCAGATTCCCCTTCAAATTCCTCTCTATTTCCAAGCTTAACAGTAGCTTTTATCTTTCTATCAATTGTGCTGGCACCTACTGTAAGAATCCATGGCGCTGCATTTACTACTGAAGCAATCGAAGGACCACCATTGCCAGCAGCGCAACTTACAAGAATGCCTCTTTCGGTTGCACTGTATGCCCCCAGAGCAATGTTGTCACTATAGAAAGGTTCTGGAGGTACACCAAGGGACATAGAAAGAATATCTACACCATCATCTATAGCTGCATCCATGGCAGCTAACATATCACTGTCAGAACACCTGGCATCAGAATCGCATACTTTATATACGGCTATGTGAGCAAGAGGGGCAACACCAACTGCTGTACCATTAGCATTCCCATATACATTGGCACCTTTCACAAAGGCTCCTGCAGCGGTGCCTGCTGTGTGTGTACCATGTCCATTTTCATCTATCGCAGAACCATTGCCAAGTCTGTAAGACCTAGCTCCAATGATCTTGTTGTTACACTTGTTTGTGAAACTGGACTCACAAACACCTTTCCACTTAGCAGGTGGAGAAGGCATCCCAACATCGCTAAATGAAGGATGATCAGGATAAATTCCAGTGTCTATGACTCCGATGATCACAGCTTTCCCATAGTTGGAATCCTTCCACAAGCCCATGCTCTGCTGCAAACCAAGAAAACTTGGAGTATGAGTAGTCTGCAAGGACAAAATCCTCTGTTTATGTGCAGAGACAAAGCCGTGTTTCTTCTCCATTTCCTTCACTTGTGCTTCCGTTAATCTTGCTGCAAAGCCTTTCATTACATTGTGATACGAATAGATCATGCTAGCAGCCTCTTCATTTCCAGTTGAGCTAATTGCTGCACTTTCAGGCAAAAAAGAAAGGTAATAGCTCTCTAAATCTGTTAGTGATGATTGAGTAGAAAATAGGCTTTCAGGAGATTCAACATGGACTATATAAGTCTCGAAATCACTCTGAATAGTAGGCCATGGGAAAGAACAAAAGAAGAAAACAAGAAGGATTTTCAAGAATCCCATGGCTGCAAATACAAGAACTGATGATGTATTTGGAAAGTGTGTAATTGATGAATTTCTCTGCTTTGAAGCAACTGTCTATTTATAGTGCTTCTTCGTTCATGACTTTATTTTAGCTAGAAAAATTATCGTGCAAACAAGAATCATGTGGACAAGAAAATTAAAAGTACTACAGAGGACAAGAAAAGAAAGGCCACAGTGTGTGAATGAGACTAACTAAATTGAATTATATAACTATGTAGTTGATTTTTCAAAAGACCATCCCCTGTTAATTTGCTTATGAACAGTTCATCTAATGATGCCTTGTGACAAGTTTAATTATATTCAGATACAATAAATTAACTGCTAAATCACTTTGTAATAAGAAGTTGGAAATATTCTGTCTAAGTGAAGTTGCAATGCATGTTCTCAAAAGCATGCAGCTATTTAAAGATCCTTCTTCCAAGAATTAATTTAAATATTTATCAATTCAAACACTCTACTCATGGGGTTTGATATTTTTGAGACAAGGATCTTCCGCAAACAACATATCTATCTGTATGAGGTAGTGACAAGGTCTGGGTACATTTTAACCTCCCTAGACCTGACTTGGGAGATTCCACTGAATATATTGTTGTTATCCATTCAAGCACTTCAACAAAATGAAGAGCTTCGTGTTGATTTCTTCATCAAGCATCCCTTGTATATAGCTTTGAAGAGCATTGATACATCTGGGAATGTGGAGTACGAAACGATTGTCCAGCAAGTTGATGGTTCGATCGAAACAATGTGCAAATAGCAATTGTTCACCATTCCCAAACTTCTAAATAGATTGTATGCAATTGGTTTATAATTGGTTATGTAAATTTGGAGTTGTTTTTTGGTTTAAAAGTAGAACGTGTAGTTATTTTTTTATTGTATGAAATTGATATTGATTATATGCTAAAAATATTTAGAGTGTAATCAGTGTGTGTATTTATTAAGTATATGCATTTGATATATAATATGTATATAACTGATCGCACCGATCTCACCATCGTTGTGCTTATATGTACCATATAACCGTAGAAGTATTCCATATCTTCGTAGATGATAAATTGAATCAAAATCTTCTTTTGAAAAATCAAATACCCCATTGCATCAAAATCCTCGTCTGAAAAATTGAATTTTTTTATATAAATTAACAAAATCAAATTTATACCAAGTTAGAAAAAATCAGATTTATAAATTTTATACCAAATCAGGATAAAATCATATTTATATCAGCTTTATACCAAATAGAGACAATATCACAGAGCAAGTCAGACACTATTTATATCCAACTCTATATTAAAAGTTTCTTGATTAGAGCAAATTGACAATATTAAATTTATACCACGTCAGAAAAAAAGATTACTTTTATAACATATAGAAAACAAAGACATGTCAGTTTGAAAATGTGAATTAAATACTATCCTCATATTAAATATATATATAATTTAAAACTAAAATTGGTATATAAACAATGAGAAAAAAATAACAAATGATTTTTTTAAGTATCTTGTCATTTGCCTTCGCTTTTTCGACTTGGAAGACTCGTCCTTTGATACACTTTTTAATTTTTTGGTTAGGGGTTGTTTAGCAAAATTAGAGTCTGATTCTTCCTTTCCGTTGGGGCTTTGAATCTCCATTGCATTTTTTGCTTTATTTGTTTTTTTTTTATATTCATGCCAACTTTTTTCTTACCTTTCTGTTGGGGCTTTGAATCTCCATTGCATTTTTTGTTTTTTTTTTAATATTCATGCTAACTTTTTTCTTACCTTTCCGAGCCTTTGATGGTAAAATTATGACATTGTTGTCCGGTTGCTTATTCTTGGGTGGGGTAGTTAAAATCTGAAAATTTGGCGATTCAATTTCTACCGATTCTGCATCTAATCTTGGACTTTTTCTGGGTGTAGCTAATGTGTTGCTCTTTTTTTACATTGTGAAATTGTTTATTTTTTATTTGAACACAATGCACATGATTTTTGTTAATTTGATTATGACAGAATGAACAATGTGTTGCAAAAGGTGGGAGATGGAGAGTCAAGCTTTGATTGGAAGTCTTAGATGGAAAGATGAGTTGATTATGATGGAAAGAGAAAAGGGTGACTAAAATTAATAATATATCTCCTTAATTATAGAGTTATGTTGTTAATAAAATTCGTTTTTGGTAAATCTTATATATATACACTTATGTATTTTAGATTGTGTATATATATTAATTAAAAATAAATATATATATTTTAATTAAATGTTGATTTGTTATAACTTGAAATTTAAGTGTTAAAGGTAGTAACTCTAAACTATTATATTTAAAACTTGTAATAATTAACTTTAAAGTGATGTGTGGGAAAATTTTTACTTGTACAATTGGGTAAGAATCTCCTCTTTTTATGGCTTTGGGCAATTATCTCCCCGTTAACTATTTTGAGGCCAGTTAGGACTAAGGTAAGTTCCCCACATCAACTATTTAAGGATGAGAATATCTCTTTATATAAATTTGAACACTTCTTACCTTATTAATTACACCTTCAGTTTAAGAAAGAATGATCTGATTTGATTCAATACAAATTTTAAAAAATAAAGAAGATTTTTTGATTTTGTGGTTCTTAATTAAAGTTATATAAAATGTATCAAAATATCTTTTAATCTTGTGGCATTAAACATGTCAAATGAAAAGTTGAAATTAAAATATTTGAAAAATGAAAAAAAAACCATCCTTTTTTAAACGAAGATATTAATATTTAGGGGTTCAATTATGTCAAATTCATTTCTTATCCTAATAATGGCACCAATACATAATGTGCTACACAAAAAATAGCAACAATAATTTCCATAATTTTGTTTCTTTGTGAGAATTATAACAAAACTAAAGTTGGTTGTTTCTTTGCAAGACTTGGTCTTTTGACATGGATAGTTGGCCATAGATTTCTCAATTGGCCACAATATGTTAAAACAATAAAAGATTTCCTTGTGAATCAATTAAATCTTTCTAGGAAACTCATAGTAATGTCTATTATTTTTCTTGTCCTACTAAGAAGTTAGGCATAACGCCCCAATTACTTTTTGAAGTCAACAAAGACTTAAAAACTTTCTTTTTAGGAATAGTAATAATTTGACAAAATATACTTAAATGTTTAATTAATTGAGATATATGTTTTTAGACCCTTTTGTAAGAATACTTAAGTTATAGTTGGAAAACTTTTAGAATTATATTAGTGTTGAATATATGTAGAGATAGTATAAGCGTAACATAATACATAGGTAATTAAGTCAGTAGAACAAGTGGTAATCGTGATAATTTTAAGAAAATTCAAGAACAAAGGGATAAAAAAAATATCTGATTCAATTAATTGAAGGCCAAATACATCTAGTCAGATACTCCTTCCGTCCAACTTTACTAGGTCCCGCTGTTAACTTGGCACAGGGATTAAAAAATAGTAAATGATGGAGTAATTTTACCAAATTACTCTTTCAATATAATTTTTGAGTTGAGGGTTTTAGGAAACAACCTCTCTACTTCAATTAGGTAGCGGTAAGGTCTGCGTACAATCTATCCTCCTCAGACCCCACTTGTGGGATATCACTGGGTATGTTGTTGTTGTTGTACTCTTTCAATATAATAAATATGATGTCTTGAAAAATAGTATAAGGAAATGGTTATAATTAATGATAAGGGTAAATTAGGAACTAAGTGTAAAATTGTTTCTTGATTTTATAAAGTAGACAAGTATTATTGGACATACCAAAATAGTAAAGGAGCTAAATAAAGTTAGACGAAAGGAGTATTAAACGGGCTAAAAGTAAAATTTGTCGAATTAATTATAACGTCTTTACCAGGAAACTCATAGGAATGTCTCTATTAATTTTCTTGTCCAATTAATAAGTTAAGCATCAACGTCCCAATTATTTTTTGAAGTCACCAAAGAGACAAAGACTTGGACTTTTCTTTTTCCTCAGGAATGATAATATTTTTGGAAAATGGTACAAATATGCTTTTAAATATATTAAATTGAACGAAAATACTCATATTATTACGTAATTATTTTTTTCTCATATTCACTCAACCTATATTTTTAATCTCAAAAAGTCACTTTATTTGTAGAAAAAAATGAAATTAACAAGAAAGTATTGTGCATCTTTTGTGCTTAATCAAAGAGGATATGCTTTAGTCAATTGTGAACAAAGATTGAAACTATTCCAATAACAATAAAATACTAAATACCATTAACTAATCAAAATTAGTGGAAAGATCCAAACCTCAAAGTTAAATTACTATTTTACCTCTTTATTTAATTAAAATATTAAAACAATTTAATTATTTAAATATTAAATAGTAATCCTTATCAACTTTGTTCTAATCCTAAACGTAAGAACAATGATGTTAGCAAATTAATTTTACCGTTTGTTGGAAGCTAGCAAATGAAACAATTGTAATTAATGAAACGATATTACTCTCTCCGTCTCATTTTAATTGAATTTGTAAGCCAATAGACACATATTAAGAAAAATATTTAAAGACAAAATTTTAAACATACTTTCCACTATTACTCTTTGCAGAGTCATAAATATCTAGTGTAATTTGTTTCATAGAAAATATAAAACTTCAACAAATAGAAGTGCAAATATAGAAAAAGTTTTAGACATTCATCTTGAACTTTTGAACAATTCAATTATTTTGAACCTTAATAAACGTCTCAAAATTTCAATCAATTTGAGACAGAGGGAGTATATAACGATCTCAAAGGATTTTTAGAAGAATAAGAGCCAATTAACATTTCTAGAATTTTACAGTTGTAATGTCTTAAATTATGAAAATTTAATGATTCTTCTTAAATAATCGTACATCTTCACTTTAAAGTTACACAAAAGAATTTGAAAAGTTATAACTAAATCACTACTTATATATCAAACATGAATTTAATCTACTGCGGATTTCTACTCTGGTAAAGTTTCTTTTTTTTTTTCTTTTTTTTTACCATTTTCTACTTTTTATTTGGATTTTGATAAGTTTTTTGGTTTTTCATATATTTCTTCAAATTCGAAAAGACAATCTGTTTATTCTAATTCTTGATGATTGTTTCTCTTTTTGGAATTCCTTATTACTACTGCTTTGTGGACTACTGAAATATTATAAATCCAACACAGATGATGAAACATTGGACAATCCAAGTAGAGTACAATAACAACAACATTATCCAAATGTCTCAAAAGGCTTCCGCCTATTGCGGGGTAAGGGGGGTCGGATGTTCGCAGCCTGACCCCTATGTTTAAAAACATAGGGTGACTGTTTCCAGATGACCCATGATGAGCGTCGAAAGTTGCATTGACTAACTGCTACTTCACAATTGCAAGAAGCGCAAACAGTTTAAAGAGTCATTTTGGTTTATTCCATCATATCCCAAAGCCAAAAGATAGTGAATCTTTGGTTGCATCCAAGATTGATGGAAAAGACAATCCAAGTAGAGTAGTATATAAAATATCTTTGTCAAAGGATATGTGTTTCTACACCATATAATCAACATTACAATGAGGCATAGCATGACTTCTATGGGGTCATGATTCCTTAAGTTTATTAAGTTAGATGAATGTATGTCCTTTTAATTATTTATATTATTTTGAAATGTTTATACTAATTAACATCGAATATACATTTTGAGAAATTAGTAGTATTAAAAAGATGAAAAAGCAACATAAAGTATATAGTGAAAAGAAACAACATTTTCACTGTACTTAAATGTTTGAGTACTTAATGAATTCGATCTTCAGAGTTCTTAACATTGAATTTATTAGATTTTCAAAATTATAATTTGAAAACTAATGTCTAGAAAATTTTGAAATCTAATATGTCGTTCTTTCCAAATTTTCTTCTGTTTTTTAATATTACGACAAATTAGGTTATTGGTAATTAAGGAGATTTATCTGATGATCTCTAGATCCTTCATGAATGTGTTGTGTCTCCATTTGAAGCACACTGTCAATTAGGACATCCTCTATCTTTGTCGAAGAAGCTTTTTATCCTCAGTTTCAAAATATTCCCTCATAGGAACACGAGTCATTTCAATTTGAAAAACATTATCGCAGCTCAATGGGTCGAAGGGTTGAGTCAGCTTTTGAGTTTGTTCATTCTGACCTTTGAGGACCATGTCTTGTTGTTAGTATTTTGTCACACAATGTGTTGGATATGTTATATGAAGAGTCGCTCAGAAATGTTTTAGTACTAAACAAATACGAAAAAGTAACATAAACGCAATGCTATTATAACCAAGCCAGCAACATTTATTCACTATAATGATAAAATGCTCGAGTACTTTACGCACTTATATAGCCAATTTTTCACTAGCCCAACACAACTGCAATTGGACTTCTCACAGAGTGCCTATTAGAGGTCCACTTCAAGAAACCCTGAACAAGCTCAGGCCTTGAGTTGTTGGTTGTCTTGGAAAATGTCACTTGGTATGTCAATTCTGGTTCAACTGGGAGAAATTTAGCTCGGAGGGTTCAACTTCAACGACTACGCCTTTTGGTGAAGCTATCTCCACTTTGTAAGATGATGTAGCATCACCAACATTGGTCACAGTCCTGGTATATCTCTGAGGAGTTGATCCAAGTCCAAATATGGAAAATGAAGGATAATTTAATTGCGCTTCAGGGATACTTTTCACCTCCAATCAATTCACCTTGCGTTTTACCAATTTACCTACCTCTGCATTTGTGTAGTTCAAACCACACAAATAAGGTATGTATTCCTCAAGTGTTGTATCGAAAACTAGTCCAGGATCATTTGCCCTCAATGGATTAACATGTCCTGCACCGGTTGCATAGATGTTAGCTGGAAGGAGCCTTTCATCTAGAATTGGACTATTGGCAAGGTTTGATGTGTCAGCAGTGGTCATGATTGCAGACTTGACAGCAGCAGGAGACCAATCAGGATGAGCGCTCTTCAGCAGAGCTGCTACGCCACTAAGGTGAGGGCAAGACATTGAGGTGCCTGAAATAATATTGAATGTGGATTTTGTGTTTTTGTTGTCATCCACAGAAGTAGGCCAAGCAGCTAGGATGTTAACACCTGGACCGATTATATCAGGTTTCAAGATGCCGGGGCTCGCTTCACTTGGTCCACGAGAAGAAAATGCAGCAACTGTAGGAGCATTTTTATCTCCAATTAGCGTTCCTTGGAACATGATAGTAGCAACAGGGTTCGATGTTGAGTTCATGTAGGCAAGGATTTTTATTCCATCTGAAGCTGAAACATCCATTGCTGGAAGAACATGAGCATCAGCTGATTTAGTGACACCATAAAATGGTGGGTTGATGATAATCATGCCAACACCTCCAGCATCCTTCACAGCTCGTCCTCTATCAACATTGGAAACACGACCTGCTAGACATATGACTATCTTTCCTCTTATGGCAGGGTCCTTGAGTGACCCTGGTGTGCAATATGGGGTTTCAAATTCATCACTTGCATTTTTTCCTGCATCAAATAGAGTGAAGAATGTTGAGTTGGAAATCTTTGGATGATAAGCAGATTCTCCTTCAAACTCCTCTCCATTCCCAAGCTTAACAGTAGCTTTTAGCTTTCTATCAAGAGTGCTAGCGCCTACTGTAAGAATCCACGGGGCTTCATTACCTACTGAGCCGAAGAAAGGACCGCTATTGCCGGCAGAGCAACTTACAAGAATGCCTCTTTCTGTTGCACTGTATGCCCCAAGAGTAATAGGATTACTATGGAAAGCACTTGAACCACTAATACCAATAGAGATAGAAAGAATATCTACACCATCATCTATAGCTGCATCGATGGCGGGTAAGATATCACTTTCAGCACAGTCATCCAAATTGCATACCTTATATATGGCTATGTGAGCAAGAGGGGCAACACCAACTGCTGAGCCATTAGCATTTCCATATACATTGGCACCATGCACAAATGCTCCTGCAGCGGTGCCTGCTACATGAGTACCATGTCCACTTTCATCAATCGGTGAACCATTGCCATGTTGGTAAGACCTTGCTCCAATGAGCTTGTTATTACACTTGTTTTTGAAACTGGACTCACAAGCTCCTTTCCACTTAGCAGGCGGAGGAGGCATCCCAACGTCGCTAAATGAAGGATGGTCAGGAGCAATCCAGTGTCAACAACTCCGATGATCATGCCTTTCCCATAGTTGGAATTCTTCCACAAGCCCATGTTCTGCTGCAAACCTAGAAAGCTTGGAGTATGAGTAGTATCCAAGGACAAAATCTCCTGTTTCTGTGCTGAGATAAAGCCCCGTTTCTTCTCCATTTCCTTCACTTGTGATGCAGTTAATCTTGCTGCAAAGCCTTTCATCACATTGTGATAGGAATAGATCATGCTAGCAGCCTCTTCATTTCCAGTTGAGCTAATTTCTGTACTTTTAGGCAAAAAAGACTGATAATAACTCTCTAAGTCTGTTGCCGATGATTGAGTGGAAATATGGCTATCAGGGGATTCAACATGGACTATATAAGTCTCGAAATCACTCTGAATAGTAGGCCATGGAAAAGAACAAAAGATGAAAACAAGAAGGATTTTCAAGAATCCCATGGCTGCAAATACAAGAACTGATGATGTATTTGGGAAGTGTGTATTTGATGGATTTCTCTGTTTTGAAGCAACTGTCTATTTATAATGCTTCTTTGTTCATGATTTTGTTCTAGCTATAAAAATTATTGTGCAAAAAAGAATCATGTGGACAAGAAAATTAAAAGTAATATAAATGATAAGAAAAGGAAGGCCACTAAGTGTGAATGAGACTAGCTAAATTGAAATTATATTCTATGAAGTTGTAGATTTTTCAAAAGACCATCCCCTGTTAATTTGCTTATGAACAGTTCATCTAATGATGCCTTATGACAAGTTTAATTATATTCAGATAAAATGAATTAACTGCTAAATCACTTTGTTATAATAAGTTGCAAATATTTTTTGTTAAGTGTTTTGATGATTAACGAACTTATTCGAGGACCAGGTTGACGATCAGGCTGTATTGCAGAGTGTGTAAGTGGGATACAACTGTAAAAACCGTCTTGGTTGTTGAAATGTCACCTTCATCGTACTGGAGGACCAACAATCCGTTTGGTGTCCTCCATTGCAGTATAAAAGGAGCTTGTCTAAGGAACAAAAACAACTTTTCGAAAACTCACAAAGTGAATATTCATATTGCTCTAAAAGTTCTCTTTTGGCTCCTATTTAGAAGCCTCAGCATCTGCGTTCGAAGGACCTGATAGAAGATATCTATAGTTTTATGAAGGTTGTTGTGTTGTGTTGTAATATTGTAAGATCACTTCCTAATCTATAAAGGCAAGTTGATCATCACTTGTACATTTTGGTTGAATGCTGTAGATATCTTGGCGTGTTTGGCCTTGAGGTGTTGGTGTAATAGTCTAACTTCGTGTAGCAGGTGAGAGTGTAGACTAGGGTTGGCTGTAGCAAGTGGAAATGGTGAGAGAGTGAGACAAATAAACAGTGTGTGTTGTATTTGACTACTTTGCTCATTCATTTAGTAGATTTTGAGTGTTGGAAATCCTGTTGGACAACAGGTCATGTTGTTTCTCCCTTGAGTAAAGAGTTTTTTCACGTTAAATCTTTGTATTACATTCCTTGTTGTTCTTTATTTAAGTTTGTGTGTTTGGATCGCTTCAAGGGACCAGGTCCCTTACTGTTGTAGACAAATTTTTTCTTATCATGTCTAAATGGAAAACAACTACTCAACTAGCTTGATAGTTGTTCTCAAACACATGTAGCTATTTAAGATCCTGCTTAGAAGAATTTATCTAAATAGTCATCCATCTAAGAATTTAAATTAAAACTAGCAGACGGATATATAATATATGTATTTAATCCATAAATAATAAGTGTATATGTTAAAAAATATGAGAGAAAAAATATTATTGAGTTGTTGTCTAAATTATTAGATTGAAACCCTATTTATAGATGCTATATTAGACTCTTTTTCCAACTAGAATACTACAATACAATCCTTTTCCAGGTAGGATCTCATATACTATTACTATTTCTAATCCTATTCTAAGTAGGATTGTGTATATTATTCTTATTCTTATTCCTATTCTAACGTAACGTAGATAAGTAGTATAATTAATTATTTACTTCAACAATAA
>JAOTQR010036965.1:0-11655 GCA_025774065.1 Solanum ossicruentum | reverse complement strand
CAGGTTCTAATATTGGCCACCACTAGAAAACATTCAATATGAAGAGAATTAATTAATAAATGCATGCACACTTTCCAAGAATTATGAATTATCTAGTTTTATGTTATTAGTTGTTCATGGTTCTCACAACCCTACTTGTGGATTTAGTTACTCATGATTTGTGTAGATGCAAGACTTATGAATTGAAATAACATAACAGAGAACTTCCATAAGTGAATTAAGAACAAGCCAATCCAACTTCAAAGAGAAGCACAAGATTAAAGAGAAAATCAAAGAACAAATATTCTCAAAAGTCTCTAATGTTATCTCACTATTTTTCCTATCTAATTCCAAAGTTCTCTATGTACCATGCGTAAAACTTATGAAAAATAACCTAAAACACCTATTTATAATATTTAAAAGACAAGTCCTAAATATAATAGGATAACTGGGTCAGCACGTCTTACGAATAAGTTTACAGGCCATATTACATTCCACGGCCCGTAATCAGGGTCTCGTACAATGTTGCTGAAAATCTAGACTTCAAGTTTTTGACACCCTTCTACTATCCAAAAAGTGGTTTACGACCCATAGGGGGTTTCATTTGATGAATCTACAGAAAGTCCTTATCTCTGATCCTCATAGCACGAATTATGTTCTATAACTTGTAAATCATTCCACCACCCGTATTTATGTTAGTAGAATAACTTGAGAAAATTTGCACCTTATTGGAATTGTCCATGAAACCCACTTCATGACCTATAGGGTCACTTACGGCACGTAAAGGGTCTCGTACCGCATGAAAATTAGCAACTTCTGGTCTTTCTTCCTAAAATCAAGGTCAACCCTGGAATCCTGCAAATATAACTTGCACTGAGAACACACAAAATTCAATGTTTTAAGCATCAGTTGTATTTTTATAGCACACCAGAGGCCGAGGCCGAGGAGTAGCACAAGTGAGAGATTATAAGTAGGGTATCTCCCCCGAGCTAGTTGTTGAGCCTAGAGAGCAGCAAGTCCTCCTAAGTGTGTTGCAACACCACTACTCCAGGATACGCTTTTGAGAGTGTTAGGGGTGCTTGAGACTTTGAGGCTGTCAGATAGCCAAATTGATACACCGGCTACCTCCCAGACAAGAGTTAAGGCTCAGCCTCTGGGCGCAGTAGAATGCTTTGAGGCCCAGATATAGGGTGAGACAACCACCAGCAACATCTCTGGTTAAGCTTTCTCCAGCAGCTACATTTACTAATGATGAGCAACGGAGATATGAGAGATTTTGAAAGATGGACCTACCTTAGTTTCAAGGTGGGAAGGCCAAGGATGCTCACAAGTTCTTGACCACTTGTAGAGAGTTACTAGATGTTGAGGAACTAACAGAAACACATGGTGTGAGGATGTTACCCTCCAGCTCCATGGGCCAGTTAGGGAACCATAGAGGACTTATATAGGATCCCTTCTAGTTAGGTCTCCTCAAATGCGTTGGGAGATATTTTCTGATGCCTTTTATGATCGATTTGTTCCTTAGATTTTTCTGCAAGAAGAGATGTTTAAGGTTCAAGTGTTTGACAAATCAATTTAATGGCATCCAGTCCACCATATATCATTCATTACTACTTATTATTATATATCTTGTTGTGAGATTGGGCATCTATTGTACCATTTGATTTGTATATCAATTGGATATTCTGAGAGATATCATTATATGATGAGTTTATATATATATACTTGTGATTTTTTACACTATATTATGTTGGGACTTTCCTCAATGCAGGTGTGCAGTTCAACGATTTGTGATTGGGTTTTAAGTAGTAATTGTGTTCTTCAGTGCTTTACTTAAGGTTAGTTTTCATTTGTTGAGTATCATGTTGTTTGGATATTTTTGTAGGTACTAAACCCGATCCTTCTTATTAGACTATTCAGATTTCAGATCGAGCTATTGGATCACTTACAAGGTAGTTGTTTATATCTTTAGCAGGCCTTTGAGGATTCCATTTTATGTTTTGTTCTATCTGAGAACTATACATTGAGACTTTTATTTCATTTGAGTATTTTATATCAGAGGCTTGTACATGTGACACTAGTTCTAAGATAATTGTAGCTTTTGATTTCCTATGCTTATATGTAAGGCCCCGCATGTTGGAGGTTGTAAAAGTGCCTAAGAAATGAAATCTGGAAATCTTTTGAGTACCAGTGGGTCTACAAAAGGGCCTATGGGTTGTAAGTGTCAGCACAGGCCATATGTTGGGCTCGTGGAATGTTGGCCAAACTTGGTGAAAATACTGATTTCTGAAGTTGAGTATACGAACTATCAGAAAGCCCGTAGACGGACTTACCAGTTATAAGTCCTATCATAGATTGAGGATCAGATACAGTTTCTGAGGGTCTAAATTTTATCAAATGAAACACCCTCTCCTACATCCCATAGAATAGACCACGGCTCGTAAATGGGGTCTCGTGGTCCCGTCCGGTAAAATTTTAGAGAGGACAAAATTGAACTCTTCTAATTTTCTAGGCCTATGATACATCATTTTAAGCCTAAATGAACCCCTCCAGCTCTATACAATCCTAGTTCACTCCATTCCAACTCATTCTCAAAAATAAGATAAGTCTAACCTCTCCTAAACTCTCTCAAGCTCCTCAAGACATTCAAGTAAACGGTGCCAACAAGGATTTCAAAGTTTCTCTACTTTCCAACATGATTTTCCATCTCCAAACAACCAAGGTATGTGGGTTCGATTTTGCTCCACAAGTCCAACCATTCTTCCTCTTTAACTATATGAAATTTATTGATATGCATGGATATTTTTGTGAAATCTTTTATATGATAATATTATGAAGAGACTTATGATTTTTACCTTTGTACATAGTTATGCATTGAAGAGTTGATGTGCTGTCAAAATACAACACATTTGGCACCTGAAACAGAGGATTTTATGAGTTTTTAAAGTGACTTTTTAGTGTTTTGATGTGTTTTTGTGTTAATCTTGCAACAAAACTAGGTTGGCATGATTTTGATGAAAAGTTACAGATTTTGCTGAAGCATAGGCCATACGAGCCAACCTACGAGTCGTAGCACAAGTTACAAGTCGTACGGTATGTCATAGCAGGAAATAGAGACCAAAAATTCAAAATATCTGCCAAGTGAGGCTCACTCCTACGAGGCCATCCTACAAGTCATATGACACACTATGACTCATATATGTGGGATCGTAGCAAGAATAAGAGAGCCAAAATGTTGGACCTAAAACTGAAGGCGAAGGCTGTGAGACAAGCATACAAGTCGTAGCCCAAGCAATGACTCATATACCAATGGGTCGTACTAGTTGTGTCCAAGATGTCAAGACCCTGATACAACACCTCGATTACGACTCATAGGTCACCCTACGAGTCATATCTACGAGACGTACCAGTTGTCTGCTATCATTTCCCCATATCTTTTAGGGTTTATTTGTGTATATTATAAATACTTTAAGTAGGATTTTCCTGATATTATTGAAGGAAGTGACCTCACATCAAACATTGAGATTTTGGCTCTAAAATATTCTATAAAGAATTTATAGGATTTCACTTTAGATTGTTGTTTTCTCTTTGAAAACCCATTCTGGGGATTGCAAATTTTGTGCTACCACTTTGGAAATCTATAAAACTTATGGCTTTGCAACTTGGGTGTCTTCAACTTTCATTTTTGTTGGTAAAATTCTCAACTATGTCATTTATTTGCATGTTTGTGTGTTTTGCCTTAGCCATGAGTAGCTAAGCACCCACAACTTGGGATTGTGGGAACTATGAGTAGTTGCTTGAGATGACCTAGGTTATTTACATTTCTATCATTGGGGTTTTACATGTATTGTCTATTTCACTTCATTGTTAATAATATTTAGTGGTGGCCAACACCAAACCCAGCCTACTATCACGATCCCGACCAAGGTAGTGATGAATAGGAAAAGAGAAGTAGATGACAGGATTCGATTGATGTGTTCCCATCTAATTGACCAAACCTGACCAAGGGGAAGTGGATTGGGACAATAGGTAACAGTTATTTGGCACGCCATGGTAGCCGACCAAGCGCCATGGTGAAATTCGACCTTTACCTTCACAAGAGGGCTGGAAGAACCTAAGTTACTGTTCTGATTGCAAATCACCAATTGTAGTTATGTTATCTAGGTTAATCAAGTCAATGAACCATAAGGAACACAACTCCCAAGTTGTCCCCAAAATTGAGTGTTTTCGCATTTTTAATTAGTGTTTTTTTTATTTTGTTTTGGAATCACAAAAAAAGCCCCCCTCCATTTAGAGATTGTAGTCATAAATACTAGAAATAATTAGTAGTGAAGTCTTGTAGTCAAAGCCCTATATTCCCTGTGAATTTGACCCAAACCTCAGTTAGGTTAATTATTGATAGCGACCGCTTTCTTATTGGAGCGTGAACATCATCAAAAAATTATGGCACCATTGCCGGGGAATATGGCTAGTTTTTGACTTGAATTCACTATTAGTTAGTTCTATTGTTGATTTCTAGAATCTCATGTATTTTACTTTTTTTTTTGTTTTTGTTGTTTGAGTTTTCTTGTAGGATGTGCTAGGTTGCATGCCCAGCACAACGAGTCAAGGTGAACCCTTAGCTCCGATTAATTTAGAGATCTATCGACTGCTCAGAAAAATGGCTCGAGTGAACGAAGATGTTCTGGTTGAAGAGGAAATCGATATGAATAAGGAAGACTTAAGAAGAGAGGAGAATCCACCACTAAGGGATAACCGGCCATAACTTAGAGATTTCAATGCAAATGCTTACCGCTGGAATCAGTACCGATTGAACCCTATAGCGACGGACATTACCGGTTCTATAGTACTACCCCCTCTACCGACAGATGCTAAGCTCATAGTATCAAATGGATTGCTCTTGATGCTCCAAAACCATGGCCTATTCACAGGGCTACCATCAGAGGATTCCCACCGTCATCTCCAAAATGTCATCTTCGTGTGCAAAAGTGTCATCGGGACACAAAATATTTCTATTGATGTTGTTAGATTGAGGGTGTTTCCATTGTCATTGACTGGCAATGCAGCTGTATGGTTGTGTGAGCTTTCTCCAGGTACCATCACGAGTTGGGGTGAGCTGCAAAGGGAGTTCCTAGAAAGATATTTCCCAAGTTCAAAGAAGCTGAAGCTTCCTTGACCCCACTTGTGGGATTTTACTGGGTATGTTCTTGTTGTAAAGAAGCTAAAGCTTAAGGACCAAATTAACAACTTTGAGCAATTGCCTAGATTCTCTCTTAGCACAATAAGGGAGACATTCCCTAAATACTTGAGGACGGTCCCTGATCACAAAATTGTTGATGATGTTTTCGTCGAGATCTTCTATAGAGAACTTGATGATAATAGCAAAGCTTGCGCCAACACGATCATGGGAGGTGTTTTTCTTGATCAACCGTTTGAGCTAGTAGCCAAAAGAATGGAACAAGTTGTGACGACCAACAGAGCATGGTGTCAGAGTGAGCCTGGAAATACAAATAGTTCTTGTGCGCTTACCACAAATAGTGAGCAAGCAAAAGTGAACAAAGAGATTATGGAGCAACTTGCTCAACTCCGTACGAGCATGGATTTAGTTATGAAGCAAAACCAAGCTAGTGTGAAGGCAATAGCTCACCAACCCCCAATTACTCTTGTGTATGATGTTCAATTCTTTGATGAGGATGTATGTTATATGAGCAATCAAGTGGCTATTTTCCAGAATAACCCCCAAGGGTCCAACTCGGACTATTGGAGGAAAAGTTCTAAGAATCAAGGTTGGAACTTTAATTGAGATGGAGAATACAGAGATAATAGGGGTGGATACTATGACAGAAAAAGAGTGTCAAACGTAGAATGGGGAAGAAGAGAAGGCTACAGGAATGGTCCCTATGTGCCACCACATAATTGTGACTCCTGGTCGAGGTACTCGAAGATTGAAGAAATGTTCGATAAATTGTTAAAGAAGGCGGATCGCCACAACAAGACTTTAAAAGGGATGAAGACAAATATTTCAAACATAAGTCAGAAAATTGAGTCTTACTTCATGGCAATCAAGCAACTTGAACAATAATTTAGGCAAGTGTCTTCACAGTTGAACCAACGCAAGAAGGGCACCCTACCTAGCAACACGGTTCAAATTCCTAAGAATGAAGGGCATTGCCTAGTCGTGATGACTCGCAGTGGAAAAATCACTATGGACCCCCCTATGCCAATTGTTGATGATGAAGTTGAGCAGAAAGCCATTAATAGCAAGGTGACGAGTGAGGAAGAAAGTCCAAAAAGTAAGGGAGTAGAGTACCAAGAGGTGGGAGATCAAGAGAAAGCCAAATCAATTCCAAAACCACCTCCTCCATTCCCACAAAGGCTTAAGAAGAAGGAAGAAGATGGAAAGATCAAGCATTTCTTGTCAATGTTAAAACAACTATCCATCAACATTCCTCTCTTAGAGGCCTTGGAGAAAATGCCCGGATACACCAAATATATGAAGGATTTGATAACAAAGAAATGCACTTTGAGCAAAGAGCTTTCACAAGAGCTCCAACAATGTAGTGTGATCATGAACAAATGTTTTGTGCAAAAGCTGAGGACCCCAACGGATTCACCATCCCATGCACTATTGGTGATGTTGAATTCACAAGATCACTATGCAACTTAGGAGCTAGCATCAATTTAATGCCTCTTGTCATATTCAAAAAGTTTGGCCTTGGCACTCCTACCCCGACAAGAATGAGGTTGCTCATGGCAGATCGAACAATTAAAAAACCTGAGGGAATCCTGTTGGATGTGCTTGTCAAAGTTGATAAATTCATTTTTTCAGCGATTTTCATGATTCTTGACTGCGAGGTTGATTTTAAGGTACCCATAATTTTGGGGAGACCTTTTCTGGCCACTGGGAGAGCGCTAGTGGATATGGATTTGGGCCAACTTTGGTTTAGGATGAATGTGCTGAGGTCGTGTTCGATATTCGCCAATCCATGAAACATTCGGATGAGTTCAAGAGTGAGGTATGGACCCTTATGATTGTCGATGAAGGACGATGACAAAGTCAATCCACGACATTAAACAAGGTGCTTCTTGGGAGGCAACCCAAGCATTTTGATGATTATTTGTTTGTTTGAGACATAGGGTAGTAGTAGCTCTTTGTTTTAATTAGAAGACAATGCTGAAATTGTATTATTTTTGAGGATTTCTATGTTTTGAGACATGGTTTGCAGGTAGAATTGGAAAAAAACTGAAGATCTGAAAAAAAAATAGGACCTAGAGCAGCTTCTACGAGAAAGCCTACGAGTCGTAGCATCCACTATGACTTGTAATCATGCCTCGTAGAGGGAAACAGTGAGTATTTGAGGTTGCCATATACACTACGAGCTAACCTTACGATTCGTAGGATCCCTTATGAGTCGTAAGAGGGGTTCGTAGTGCCCAAGTATGATTCCTAATTTTTTTACCAAGTTTTAGGGATGATGCGAGATCGGGACCTACGAGCCGTAGGATGACCTACAACTCTTAGTTGGGGTCTCGTAGCCTCAATCAGGAGCTTTTTTAAAAAGTCAACCTGGTTTTCTCTATAAGGGGTCAAAATCATATTTGACCCCAAAAACTCAAATTTCCTAACCCAAAGTCGACGGAAATCCCCTATTTCACTTCGTAACTCCTTCTCTGACCAAAGTCCTAGTGACACACATCATTTTCCAGCAAAAATTCCGATAAGGTTATTGTTCTTTAGGGTTTCGATGCGGTTTTGAGTTTCCTTTTGCTTTGGTTCACTTCTCTAATAAATTGGTAAGCTCTTTGGTTATATTTCACACTCTTTGGTTATAAGTTTGTTCTCTATATAAGTATATGTTTTCTTGTATCACGTTTAATCATGTCATTCAGTGATTATTGAGCTAGACATGTAATCTAGGGTTTTTAAGCTTTAAAGAGTTGAGTTGTGAATCGAACCTTATTGAAATTCTTGAGTAGGTAATTGTGAATGCGAAGTTTGTGATCCATGTTATGTAATGTGTGATTGTTGCCCTCTCATGGTCTAAATAGTTGTCGGAGTTGGAATTTAGAAAGTGTGGGTGTGATGCCTATGATTTAGCATGTGGGATTTGATTGAATTGTTGTGTATGAAAATTGCATCCTTTAGAGTGTTTTATGGTTGTCAAGTGTTAGTTTACAAAGTATATTGTTTTCAGTGTGCTTGACGTAATTAGTTAGTTTCAACTCTTGGGGATGATGGTCATTTTGATTGTTTGATATTGGGATGGAATTGATTATGTGCTATGTGGCTTTGTATTGCTCTTGTGTGCCAAATTTGACTTGAATTTTGTGGTTGATTTGTGCTTTGAAAGGGAAAAAGTTAAGCATTACAAGTGACTTCTGTGGTCAACCACGAGGCACTCCTATGACTCATAAATGCCTATACGAGCCTTAGTGGCTCCTCGTAGCAAGCATTAGCCATGTGTAATTCCTTCATGTTTCTCATACGAGACCCACATACGACTCATAATGCCTGATACAACTCATAGTAAGGGTCTCGTAAGCTTTGTTAAGTTTTGAAAATGTTTCTGAAAATAGGTACAAGACTAAGACTACAACTTGTAGATCACCCCGAGTCGTAATTACATCTTGTATCTGTGATCAGAAAGTAATTTTGAAGGCACACTGCCAGCATACGACTCTTAGGTCACCCTATGAGTCATAACTGCACTTGTATCTTTAAAGTTACAGTTGCATCAGTACTTGCTCTAATTTTAGTTAGTTTTTGTCCATTTTTCTTTGTCATGTGTTTAATTACCTAAAACATATTGATGCTCACATGGGTCGTTGGTTGGTTTGCAGATACCATGCCTCCAAAGGACAAGTGGGCAACACAAACATTCAGGCGGAGATTGGTAGATGAGTCTTCTGAGACCGAGAGAACCGAGGTCTTGGTAGAGATGCATAGGGTCAAAATAGACCCTATGGAAAATGTGCCTTAAATCCAGGTAGGTTCATCTCGGGAACCTATGGAAGTGAGCAGTGCCTCCCAGTCTAAAGAGGAGGTACAAAAGGTTGAGAAAAATGATTCGAGTAGTAGCTCACTATAGATGACTCCCACACATTCTAGCTCTGAGTTAGAGTCCGAGAGCACCTCTCAGCCTCGGTAGGAAGAAGCCCAATCTCAGCCCCTGGCCGACCCCAGATGATGTGTTGCGGGGATGAAGGAAATATACGATCGGGGGCTGGAGAATAAGGAGCAAGGAAAGCCATTCCACCAATTTTATGAGGAGTCCAGACTGAACACCGCGGGACTAGACAGAGTACCCGAGTTGGATGCTGGGTTAGACAAGCATGGACTATGGTGGACTACGTAGCAGCTGGGCAAATATGGCCCCTTTGTAGTCCATAAGTTTTATGCGGCATATCTTGCTACACTCTGTCGGGGGCTACCGAAGAACAAGATGCCAATTGAGCAGCCTAGGCTATGGGCGGTGATAGTTCGGGGGATAAAGGTTGATATCTCGAATGAGACAATTCACCGAGTACAGTTTGGACCCACTTATATAGCACCCTAATTGACTGTAGAGTATAATAGCCATATTGATAAAATAAGAAGAGCATTGACCGGGAAGGATGTCGGGGTCAGGACGGATCTTCTCTGGTGGATTGCCAGCCAGATTGGTGAGGTGGGTGTCGAACCGACGTGGGTCACAAACCACATCGATCCTATGTCAAATCCCACCTCTCCTTTCGGGCCAAGTTTTGTTGGTCCATTATCCGTTGGCGTATAAGGCCAACCTTCACAGATAATATGATCACCCTCGAGAGAGTCGTATTATTAGCCAGCATTCTAGCTAGCTATTCTATCGATCGGGCCCGAATTATATCGGAGCAGATCCATGAGGCTACAGCTCGACGAATACCTCACTGCCATTTCCACTCCAGATCCATTGATTATGCAGTGCAGCAGGTGTTCCTATTGACCCCCACCAGGACCCGCATTTGAGGCCACATGCATTATGTATCCCAGCTTGATGAAGGCTGATGAGAACCCGGTGGATTTACCATGAGCAGCTCCTCCGGCTCTCCCAGAGTCATTTCCGGTCGAGCCTCAAGTTCCAGGTTCACCTCCAACTCCCATGGGCACTACTCTGGCTGCTATAGAGCTTACGCTAGTGGTCGAGATTGAGTCTACACCATCCTCCAGCATTCCAGCACCAATAACAGCTACTTTACAGGTTGACCCTCTTTTCTTTGCTATTGTTTTTCAGGCTTTATTGCGTAGTGTGGCTATAGCAGAGGGCGAGCTCTATGAGTAGCATGGGTCTGGCCTTTGATTGATCAGACTGTTCGGGACTCTGAGGAGAGTATGAGGGCATTTTACCTGATATGTAGTTGATGATAAAGTCCAAGTGGTAGATGCCAGGGTCAATGCATTTGAGACTAGAGTCCACAAGAGGCTTGAGGGAGCTAGGCATGCCGACGCGAGTGCATGACTAAGGAGTTGGTCAAGTTCAAGGTCGATTTACTACAGATGTTGGCAGCGCCTATTCCAGCCCCAAAGGTAGCACTGGTAGGTGATAAGGCATTTGATTGGCTCACTGACCATCCAGACACCCGGGGAAAGAGGCCCTTTGAGCATGCTGATCTAGATCCGACCCTAAAGAGGCCGAGACTTGAGGAGGAGCCCATACTTGAGGAGGTGATGCAGGAGTCGCTACTGTTGGCGGCTATTGAGAGAGAGAACAGAGCATAACCCATGTGGAGAGGCCACTTCAGGAGTAGTTACAGCCAAGGCAGCTAAGGAGGAGAGGCAGACCCAGGACCCCGCTAACTAGCCCGAGACTGGTGCATGAGCACCATGATGTTTGACCACTTTTGACCCCAACTCTAACCTTTCTTTTTGGATGCTCTGTCATTTTGTTAAGACAATATTATTTTTATTTTGGTTTTTATGGATGTTCTTGTTGGATAATGTTTTTTGTTTTGGATATTAGTTTTGTTAACTATTAGTTTTGAATGTATATATATCTATGTTATGCTTTTGTATTTTCGTCTTTTCTTTATGTTGTTACTTTGAGGACAAAGTATCCTATTTTTGTGGGGTGGTGGAAGTTATGGATTAAGGTGAAGTATGAGTAGCCTCAAGTCCATAACTTCCCCTATTTTTGATCCTAAGGTTTTCTTGCCGTATTTTTTTTCCTTGTGGATGCTGTATTTTTGTTGAATCGGCATGTTTTAGGAAGTATAAATAATTTGTAAATGCATAGTAATGTTATCTTTTGGCATATATATAGTCTTAAGTTTTCTTTAAACTTTTGATGAAAAATTAGGTACCCTCAAAATTTTTGGATTGTAGTTGTTGATGCATTCATTCATTTTGAGTATCTGGCAATGTTTGTTCTGATATTATGAAGGTAAGCTGAGGCTAGAAGCATGACCTGTGATTCTATACTTGATTGGGTATGCAATGCCATTGTGTTGTGAGCTTATTTTGATGCATTCAT
Source organism: Solanum ossicruentum (assembly GCA_025774065.1). NCBI lineage: Eukaryota > Viridiplantae > Streptophyta > Magnoliopsida > Solanales > Solanaceae > Solanum > Solanum ossicruentum. The sequence goes on along the minus strand of JAOTQR010036965.1, from coordinate 187 downwards.
GTATTATATATGGACTCAGAACTTGCCCTAGTACTCTAAGATTAGTTTAGTGATCTGCTTGATTTGGAAGTGATCTTAGGCCTTTGTTCTTATAGGAAGCCCACTTGTACCTAAATTGCCTACCAAATGAACTACTGAATCCCTTGTTCAAAATGTTTGAGCTTCTCATGTATTCATTCTTTCTTGA
>JAOTQR010036954.1:0-15670 GCA_025774065.1 Solanum ossicruentum | reverse complement strand
GTGTATGTGTGTTTTCGTGATTGGTTTTTCATTCATGTCTGCACTTTGAGGACAAAGTCATGGATTAAGGTGAATTCTGAGTAGCCTCGAGTCCATAACTTCCCCTACTTTGGATCCCAAGGTTTTATTGCCATGATTCTTTTTCTTTGTGAATGTTTAATTTTCTATTGAACCAGCATGTTTAGGTAGTATAGATAATGTGTAAATAATAGTAGTATTATTTATTGGCATATACAGAGTCTTTAAATGATTTAAAAAAATTGGGTGCCCTCAAAATTTTGAGATTGTGGTTATTGATACAACCATGCATTTTGATTATCTGGTGATGTTTACTCTGATAGTGTGAAGGTAAGTTGAGGCTTGAAGCATGACCTGTGAGTCTATACTTGATTGTGTGTGTAGTGTCATGTGTGTTGTGAGCTTATTTTGCTGCATTCATGTATAATGTATGGACTCAGAAGTTTCCTTAGTACAATAAGATTGGTTTGGTTATGTAGTTGATTTGGATGGGATCTTAGGCCTTTGTTCTATTAGTGAGCCCACTCTTGCCTAAATGACCTTCCAAATGTGTTAGTGAACCCTTTGCTCCAAATGTTTGAGCTTCTCATGTACTCCTTCTTTATTGACACCTCACTAGTTTAACCTTGTTTGATTGAAACACCCTGATATTGGCCCTAGTCTATCCTTGAACATGTGAACCTTGATCGAGGCTAAAAGCATAAGTTGAGGGTGGCTACAAATTGTGGCCCTGGTTTGGGGAATAGATATTGTGTACTTTACCTCAGGCTAAAAGACTAAGTTAAGGGTGACCCTTATTGTGGTAAAGTAATAACAATAAGGTAGTTAGTTGGTTAATAAAGAAAGACATGAAATCATCATAAGCCTGGTGAAGAAAAAGAAAAAAAAGTGTCTTGAATTGAAGGAAATAGCAAAAATGAGTTCAAAAATAAGGTACAACTGAAAAAAAGAGAATAAAGCACTCGTGAAAAGCTTGAAACAGGAGAATAAGGGTGGATTTAGTGAAAATGGTCAGGTTATGAAGGTAAAAGTGTTGGTAAAAATAGTTCAAGGATAACTTTTAGTCACTACTTGACTAAAAGGCCATACGAAAGCCCCCTGAACCTATGTTACAAGCCAGTAAGTCCTAAAGTGATCCAAATCCATTTTGTCACCAAATCAGAAGTTGCGTATAGGGGAAAGCCTATGGTATTAGTAATTGTGCATGAACTTCAATTGTGAGAGTGAGAATGCTTACACAGTCCTTGAGTTCTTAATGCCTTCTGAGTGAGTAAGAGGGATTTTTTTCCTACGAGGGCAATTGTACTACTTGATTAGCATATGACTACAAAAATGATTATGGATGGTTGATACTCTTATCTTATCATAGTTAGGTTGCCAGATGCATCTTTGTGTTCTGTTTTGCTTAGTAGCTTTGCAATCTTGTTTTGAAAATGAAAGGTGGGTACCTAAATTAGAGTAAGTGATGTACATGCCATTAGTATAGCTGCTATGTGTTTCTCATTTTCTTCTTAGATTGAGTCATCGTTTGAGGACAAGCAACAATTCTAAGTTGAGGTTGTTGATGTGCTGTCAAAATATAGCACATTGGATGCCTAAAACAAGGAATTATGTGAGTTCTTAATGCGACTTTTTATGGTTTTTATGTGTTTTTGTATTGTTATTGCAAAAAGGGTAGGTTGACATGATTTTGGAGAAAAATTATAGATTTTGCTGAAGACCAAGACATATGAGTTCACCTACGAGTCGTAGTCCAAGCTACTAGTCGTAGGGTGATCTCGTAGCAAGAAACAGAAACCAAAAATCAAAAATTTGCTAAGTGGAGGTCAGCATTACGAGGCTATACTATGATGCATAGGTCTTGATACGACTCATATAGGTGGACTCGTTGGAGGAAACAGAGAGCTAAAACTTTGGACCAAAAACTAGAGGCCTAGACTACTAGAGGAGCAGACAAGTCGTAGACCAAGAAATGACTCGTACTAGTGGGTCATACCAGCTGAGTTTACGATACCTCGATTATGACTCGTAGATCACCCTACGAGTTGTACCTGTAAGGCATACCAACTACCAGCTATCTTTTCTATGCAATTATTTAGGGTTATTTTGTAAACACTATAAATACTTTAAGTTAGGGTTTGTAGAAAAGGGAGAGATTCCAGATATTAAAGATATCACCTTCGAATATTCTCTCAAGAATATTTTAGGGTTCTAGGTTAGATTTTTATTTTCTCTTGGAAAACCCACTTTTGAGGGGTGAAAAACTCATATTGTATTTATTCTCAATATATCAAGCTTGTTATTTGCAAATTATGGTGTCTTTACTCTTCATTGTTTTGGGTAGAATTCTCAACTATGTCTTGTATTTACATTTTTGTTGATTTTTCCTTATCCATGAGTAGCTAAGCACCCACAACTTGGGGTTGTGGGAACCATGGGTAGTGTACCTCTGATGACCTAGGTCTATTCCATTTCTATAATCGGGGTTTGCATATATTGTCTATTTCTCTTCATTTTAATTGTTGTTTGGTAGGAGCCAACACCAAACCCCGCCTACTATCACTATCCCGACCAAGGTAGTGATGAATAGGAAAAGAGAAATAGATGAGAGGATTCGATTGATGTGTTCTCGTCTAACCAACCAATCCTGGCCAAAGGGAGGTTGATTGGGACAATAGGTAATGGTTAGTTGGCACACCATGGTAGCCAACCAAGCGCCATGTGAAATTCGACCTTCACCTTCACAAGACGGTTGGAAGAACCTATGTTACTGTCTTGCATGCAAATCTCCATTTGTAGTTATGTTGGGTAATCGAGTCAACGAACCATGGGAACATAATTCCCAAGTTATCCCCAAATTTGAGTGTTTTCTTTCATCATAGTATAGTTTTTATTTTTGCTTTTGTTCTTGAATCATAAAACCCCCCATATAGAGATTCTAGTTATAGATATCCGAAATAATTAGTAGTGAATTCTTGTAGTCAAACCCTGTATTCCTTGTTGATTCGACCCTAACCTTTGGTTAGGTTAATTGCTGACAGTGATCACTTTCTTATTGGATCGTGAACATCATCAGGTTGTATACAAGGAGATCATCAAGTGGTTTGATGCAGGAGTAATCTACCTGATTGCTGGTAGTGAATGGGTGAGTACAATTTAGTATGTTCCAAAGAAAGGGGTATCACATTGGTACCCAATTCCAATAATGAGTTGATCCTAATGCAACCAGTCACTAGATGGAGGATATGCATAGATTACACAAAACTTAATGCTTCGATAGAAAAAAACCACTTCCCTATGCCATTCATGGATCAGATATTGGATCAACTAGTTGGAACGGGCTAGTATTGCTTCCTTGATGGATATTCAGGCTATAATTAGATCATAATTACTCTTGAGGGTTAGTAGAAAATGACAATTACCTGCTCGTATAGCACCTTTACATTCAAGAGATGCCATTCGAGTTGTATAATGCCCAAACGATATTCTAGAGGTGTATGATGTCCATCTTCTATGACATGGTGGAGGACACTATTGAAGTTTTCATAGATTACTTTAATGTGGATGGAGACTTATTTTAGGATTGCTTGAAGCATTTATATGCTTTCTTGCAAAGGTGCGAGAAATGCTATCTGGTGCTAAATTGGGTGAAGTGTCACTTCATGGTGAAGGAGAGAATTCTGCTGGGACACAAATCAAGGTTGATAGAGCTAATGTGTAGGTAATTGAGAAGCTTCCCTCACCCATCTTAGTTAAGGGTGTGAGGAGTTTCCTCGGGCATGCAAGATTCCATTGGAGGTTCATAAAAGACTTATCTAAAATTGCAGACCCCTTGTGCAAGTTGCTGGAGAAGATGCTAAGTTTGTGTTCAACAATGCGTGCCTCAAGGCCTTTGAAGAGTTTAAGAAGAGGTTGATTCATCCCCAATAATTATAGATCCAGACTGGTCCAAGCCCTTTGAAACTATATGTGATGCAAGTGGGGTTGCACTGGGTGTAGTATTAGGACAACATCAAGAGAAGATATTACATCCCATATACTATGCAGAAAAGCCCTAAATATAGCCCAGAAGAATTACATTATCACCGAGGAACAACTACTCATAGTGGTCTTTGCATTCGAGAAGTTCAGGTCATATTTTTTGGGGACAAAAGTGGTGGTGCATACTGACCAATCAGCACTATGATACTTGATGGCAAATAAAGATGCAAATACAAGGTTGATAAGATAGGTACTTCTCCTGCTAGAGTTCAACTAGATGTCATCAACAGAAAAGGGACAAAAATTAGGTTGCAGATCACCGTTCTAGATTCGAAGATGGGGCAATCACAAATATTGATAATGGATTAGAGATTGATGATTCGATTCCAGATGAGAGAGTGTTGACAACATTGCATGACTTAATACCATAGTTTGCAGATTGTGCAAACTACTTGGTAAGTGACAGTGTACTATCCGATCTAAACACAATTGAGTGTCAGAAATTCATATTTGATGTGAGGAAGTTCTTTTAGGATGACCTATACTTTTTTCGTGTATGTGTGGATGAGATTATTTGTCATTGTGATCCTGTGATTGAGATGATGAGCATACATGAAGCATGTCACTTGTCATTTGTGGGTGGGCATTATAGTGGAATTCAAACAGTGCATAAAATCTTACAGTGTGTCTGTTATTGGCCCACCATGGACCACGATGCCTATGATTACACCAAAGCTTGTGATACATGCCAAAGAGAAGGTTTCCGGCAAATATGAGCTCCCTCTGAACCCCATTATGGTGATTGAGTTATTTGATGTATGGAGGATAGACTTAATGGGACGTTTTGTTAGCTCACACGAAAACAAGTGCATCTTAGATGTTGTGGATTATGTATCAAAGTTGGTTGAGGATGTGGCTTTACCCAATAATGAGGGCAAAAGTGTCATAATATTTCTGAAAAAGAACATCTTCTCAATGTTTGGCACCCCTCGGGCAATCATCAGCATTGAAGGTTCTCACTTTTGCAATAGGCTTTTCAAGGCCCTTCTCTAGAAGTATGGGGTGAAGCATCAGGTGGCGATGCCTTATTCTCCTCAAACAAGTGGGCAAGTGGAGGTGTCTAATAGGTAAATCAAATAGATCCTATCCAAGACTTTTAAGAAAACTCGATATGTTGGTCGTGGAAACTGGATGACGCATTATGGGCATACCGAACAACATTCATGACCCCTATAGACATGTCCCCCTACCAACTTATTTTCATGACCAAAGCTTGGGGCCTAGATGTGAAATGACGAATAGAACCTGAAGTGACCTGAAACAAGCCTCTTAGCATATTATTTACACATCCTTGGTCATGGAAGAATTAAAAAAAGAGTAGAAATACGGATAACAAGGACTGAGGGAAGAGTTTAATAGCATAAATCATCAAAAAAGTCAAAGCTCAAGAATAATTACATCATTAATTCCAACAACACCTCTAAAAATTGACTTGAGAGGGGGCCAAGACACCTTCAAGGCTCACTCTCATGGTATAAAGAGTTTAATAATAAAAAATGACAAAGGTAAGAATAGCATAGCTAATGTCCCCGGACTTTGAGGGCTCACAAATAGCTTATCTTCAAGATGACCAACTAGCCACGGGAAGGATGATCGTGAGGAGTTCTGGTTTCTACATGGTAATGTTATGTAGGCATAAAATATGCGTTAGTACGTTTGAATGTACTAAGTATGTAGGATGCAATGCAATGAGAGATAGGTAACATAATCAAAATGCATATGTTTAAGTAAGAGATGGTATATTAGCAACATGACATGCGTGATCAATGCTTGAAGTAAAACATGCTTATATGGAAACATAGTACATGTGTAGGAAGAATCCAATATCATAGACCAAGCAACTTAGTACTTGGAATCCAAGGCCTAGCACCCCCTTGGAAGGTGATTAAAGTATCTGCTGCTCAATTGGTAATAGGGGACTAGCACCTCCTGATAAGGTGGTAGAGGTATATACCCCTCAACATGGTAGTACGGGCCTAGCACCTTCCAACAAGGTGGTCATGTTATATACCCCTCAACATGGTAGTACGGTCCTAACACCCCCCGACAAGGTGATTGAGGAATAGTACCCCCTCAATAAGGTGTGTCCAACTTGAAACACTATAGATACTTTTCATGGAGTCAACACATAAATACATTCCTTTCATCATCATAAAGTCATTTAACTCTTAAGCCATGCAATAGACCTTTAATAAATCAAGAGCCCTTAACCGGACATTTTATCAAAAACTTGGCGGGTGTGTAATGCTAGTTCAAAATCATACAATTCAAGAGTGAAGTCATGTGAGGAAACTTAATGTAAATCAACCCACCAATGCTTGGTAATACCATCATGCAAGATACATTGAAACCCCTGATCGAAACTCATCATAGATCTAAGATTCACAGCCTAAAACATGTTAAAACAGTCAACATTTCATGAAACCCCAACATAGTTCATAGTCAAATTTGTAATAACAAGTACCCATAGATAAATCAACTTGAAAACATGTAATTTTCATAAAAAGGAAGGTTGGGCACCATGGGTGAAAGGACCCAATATTGAAACCACACACCTCAACTTTAAAGATTTCCTTGTTGAATATTTGAATGAGAACTTAATGCTTGAATGAATTTCTTGATATTCGGAATGAGTTTGGGAAACTTGAATTTGAGTGAAATATTTTCTAAGTGCTAGAGAGGGATTTGGGGAGTGTCTTAAATGATATGGAGTTGAAAAATGACTATGTATAGGTGTTATTATGCATAGTAAGTCTTAGTCCAAGACCCCAAGGCCTTACGCTGAGATTAAAAAAATTGGCAACAAAATGTACTACTCTGCAACAGCTCCGCATCGCGGAGCTAACACGTATAGGTTCTGGACATGAACTTTTGATGAAAATACAATTTCACTACGAGTCCTCCAAAATTAGGATTAGACCCATCTTCCACTCAATTTTCCCCCTGATCAAGAATACAAAGTTAGATTTTTAATATCACGCACGAATTTTGAGATATATGAAAATTATGATTATGGGCATTTTGAGGCATATTTTCGGGCACTTTTTTGGGGGCGTTTCATTGAGAAGACCATTCCTAGCCACTGGACAGGCTCTAGTGAATATGGAAGCTGGTCAACTCAGGTTTAGATTAAATGATGAAAAAGTTGTCTTCAACATCCGCCAGTCCATGAAGCATCCAGATGAGCTCAAGAGTAAAGTCTAGGCAATTGGTGAAATCTGAGGGTTATGAACCAAGCATAGGGCCTAGATGTGACCGAAAAATGGGAACTAGGAGGAACCCGAAACAAGCCTTATAACATATCACTACACATCCTTGGTCATGGAAGCAATTAACATGACAATGAAAGACAAGCATAAATAAGGGAATTGGGGCTAATGGCAAACTTCCATATCATAATATCAAGAAACAAGGGAGTCAAGGCTCATAGCATAGATGCATAACATGTCCAATAACACATCTAGTATATAGATAAGAATGGAGGCCATGACAAACAACCTAGATCACACTCATAGTCAATACATAAATAAAGGTAAGATAGTCTTAGTACATAGCAAGAGATTATAAACGTCCCCGGAATGAAGGACTCACCAACAGGCTTGAGAGACAATTGTACTAGCCACGTGGAGGAGGAGGATGATCATGTGGTGAACCGGTTCCTACATGGTGATATCATGTAGGCATAGAGTATGCATTAGTACATTAGAATGTACTAAGTATGTATAATGCAATGCAACAAGTGATGGTAACATAATAGAAATGCATAAGCATAGGTAATGAGCACATATAGCAATATGGCATGCATGAAAGATTCTCATATAAATCATGCTTATATGCATCATAAAATAAGTGTAAGGAGTGACCATTCTTAGTGCAACATAAGGCCTACCACCTCCTTGGAGAGACGCATGAGGTACGAACCCCTTATTGATGTTGATGGAAAACAAACCCCCCAATGAGGTTGATAGACTACAAACTCCCCAACAACTTTGATGGAGTACAAACTCCCTAACAAGGTTGATGGGTACAAACCCCCAACAAGATTGATAGGTACCAACCCCCAACAAGGTTAGAGCCTACCACCCCCCGAGCTAGGCTTGGTCATCCCCAACACTGTAGAGATAATATCATATATATACAATCCTTTGATCATCATATGCATATATTCCTTTTCATCATCATTTCATCATCATAAAGTCATTTAATTCATAAGATATTCATTGGACCTTCAATTTCTCAAGAAACCATAACTGTACATTTTATCAAATACTTATAGACTGTGTAGTGCTTATGTAAAACCATGCAATTCAAGAGTGTTATCATGCTAGAAAATCCAATGTAAAACCATCAATAGATTATTGGTAACACCCTCAAGCAATATACATAAAAATCCTTCATCAAATCGCACATTAGATCATAGATACAAAGCCCAAAACATAGTAAAACAGTCACAATTTCATAAACCCCTACATAATGTGCAATGATTTTAATAATAAATAAGACCCATGAGTAAATTAATTTTAAATCATACAATTGGGTGAAAGGAACCCATAAAAGAAACCCACATACCTTAATTTTGGAGATGAACTTGATGAAGATTGGAGGTGGGGACTTGAAGCTTGAGAGGAAATCCTTAGATCAGGATGAGTTTTTAAGACTTGAGTTTAGGAGTAAAATATTTGGCTAAGTGTTTGAATGAGTATTGGGAAATGTTTAGAATGATATGAGGGTGAAAAATGACTAAGTATAGGTATTTTCACATTCGGGAACACTTAGGCCCAGGACTTAAAAGTCTTGGACCGAAGTAAAAATTGGACAACAAAATACACTGAGCTGCGCCCTTGGCGCGTCGCGCCAGGGGTGCGAAAACAAAATGCGATTTCCAAATTTTGATACAATTTCTCTTAAATCTTGGTTAGACCCCTTTTCAACTTAATTTGACCCCTTGAACAAGAATATGAAGTCAGATTTTTGATATCACGCACTGATTTTGAGAAATATGGAAATTACAATTTTGAGCACTTTTGAAGCTCATTTTCGGGCACTTTTCAGAGTCGTTACAATATCTCCCCCTTAGGAACATTCGTCCCCGAATGTTAAATAGATGTATATGAGAGATGTAAGCATGACAAATTTTAGCCCACATAAGGATTCAACAATGCACTTAAACATCATTTCAAAAATCTTAACATAAGAGTAAAATCATCATGAACTTGTCAAATTAAACATGAATGTATGCATATGTCATGGGATAATCTTAGACTTGAAATCACACAGACAACTTAGAGTAATACCTTAGGATTGAGTGGAGAGGAAAAGGTAAGGATATCTCTTTTGCATGTCTGCCTCGGCCTCCCATGTAGCACTTTCGACTTGTTGATTCCTCCAATGGACCTTAACGGAAGCCACATCCTTGTTCCTCAATCTCTTCACTTGCCTATCAAAAATCTGAACCGGAACCTCTTCATAAGTCAAGTTGCCTACAACTACCCGCATAACATCAAGAGGCACAATAGAATTGGGGTTGTCCACACACTTCCTCAACATAGACACATGAAAAACCAGATGAGCCAATTCCATTTCTCTAGGAAAATCCACCTTGTACACCACCTTACAGATCCTTCTCATCTCCCTATAAGGGCCTACATATCTAGGGCTAAAATTTCCCTTCTTACTAAAATGGACCACATCCTTCATGGGTGACACCTTCAAATAAACTCAATCATCAACTTAGAATTCAAGATTCCTTCTCCTCACATCGGCATAAGACTTCGTCTTCAATCTTTCCCTAATCATCCTATCCTTCTCAAGAGCCTCCTTAACCAAATATAGTCATAAAAAGGCCACATCACCAACCTAAAACCATCCAACCAGTGATCTACAACATCTACCATAGAGAGCTTAAAATGGAGCCATACCGATGCTAGAATGATAGCTATTGTCGTAGGCAAACTCAATCAATAGGAGATGTTTATCCCAACTACCTTTAAGCTCCAATACAAAAGCTCTAGGAATATCCTCAAGGGTTTGGATGGTCCTTTCGTCTTGGCCATCCGTTTGAGGGTGGAAGGCCTTAGAAAGCTTAACTCTAGTACCAAGAACCCTTTGAAAAGATCACCAAAAATATGAAGTAAATTGAGCTCCACGATCCGATATGATAGATAAAGGAACCTTATGCAATCTCACCAAGTAATAGATGTACAACCTAGCATAATCTTCAATCCTATATGTGGTCTTAACCAGTAAAAAGTGAGATGATTTTATCATCCAATCAACCACAACCCAAATGGAATCAAAACCTTTTCTAGTCTTGGGCAACCCAACCACAAAATCCATATTAATCACCTCCCACTTCCAAGTAGCAATCTCTATGTCTTGGGTTAAGTCACATGGCCTTGGATTTTTGGCTTTGACTTGTTGACAACTATGACAACCGGAAACTAATTTGGCAATGTCCCTCTTCATGTCTCCCCACCAATACACCTCTCTCAAATCTCTATACATTTTAGTAGAACTGGGGTGAATAGAATAAGAAAAATTATGGGCCTCATCCAGGATCTTTTCTATCAAGCCATCAACAAAAGGCATACACAACCTACCTTGGTAACTAAAGCACCATATCCCCTTAGGAGAAAACTCCACTTTGCCCTCTTTCACCAAGGCCTTCAATTCTAACAAGGAGGGATCAAGAACTTGTTTAGCTTTCACCTCCTCAACAAATGAGGATTTAGAATCATCAACTATAACAACACAACCATTATCCACTTCCCCCAACCTAATTCCCAATCTATCTAAACAATGAACCACCCTAGCCACCTCCCTATCACCACCATTAACATGAGCTAGGCTATATATAGATTCCCAAATCAAAGCATCTTCCATATCATTAGCCTTACGCTGATGATAATGCATACTCATATCATAGTCCTTATGAAGTTCTAACCATCTCCTTTGCCTCAAGTTAAGATCTTTTTGAGTGAAGACATATTGGAGGCTCTTACGATCGGTGAACACATGAACATGCACCCCATATAAGTAATGATGCCAAATCTTTAATGCAAATATCACGACGGCAGGTTCAAGAGCATGGGTATGGTAGTTCTTTTCATGCACCTTGAGTTTCCTAGAAGCATAGGCTATGACCTTACCATTTTGCTTTAGAACACAACCCAACCCAACTCTAGAAGCATCACAATACACAACAAATCCCTCTAGCCCATTTGGTATTGACAATATAGGAGTGGACACAAGCTTGTCTTTAATGGTTTGGAAGCTTCTCTCACACTCATCGATCCACCAAAAATTAGCCTTCTTTTGAGTCAACTTAGTCATAGGGGAAGCAGTAAAAGAGAACCCATTCAAAAATTTCTGGTAATACCCTGCTAAGCCCAAGAAACTCTTAATGTCTGATGGCATGAATGATCTAGGCTAATTTTTAATCACATTGGTCTGCTTAGGATCCACCTTAATGCCATACCCCTATACCATATATCCTAGGAAGGCAACCTCCTTCTACCAAAATTCGCATATTTCATATTTAGCATACAACCTCTCCTCCCTCAGTGTTTGCAACACAATCCTCAAATGAGCCCTATTCTTCTCCTCACCATGAGAATAGATCAAAATATCATTAATGAATATCATAAAAAATGAATCAAGGTAGGGTTTGAAGACCCTATTCATAAGGTCCATGAAGATGGCCGGTGCATTAGTCAACCCAAAAGACATCACAACAAACTCATAATGCCCATATCTAGTCCGAAAGGTCTTCTTTGGAATATCACACTCCCTCACCTTCACTTGATGATACTCGGATCGAAGATCAATCTTAAAGAAATGGTTAGCCCCTTGCAATTGGTCAAACAAGTCACAAATTCTTAGAACAGGATACCTATTCTTGATGGTTACCCTATTAAGTTGCCAATAATCAATATACATTCTAAGGTACCCATCCTTCTCTAACAAGTCCCTCAATTGTTCTTTCAACTCTTCCGAGTCCATACAGTTAGGGGGGTGGAATACAAATAGTTGAGTATCAAGAAGGAGATCTATACCAAAATCTATTTCCCTTTCGGGAGGAACACCGAGAAGGTCATTTGGAAAGATATCAAGGAACTCATTAACAATCGGAACCGACTCTATGGGAAGGACTTTGTACTCCACATCCCTAACCTCACAAGATTGTAAAGATACCCCTTAGAGATCAACTTATAGGACTTAATGCAAGAGATCAACCTACCGTTGACCACCATATCATAACTCTCTTGCTTAAGGATGGGTTCATTTGGGAATTGCAATTTGACACTATGGATTATACAATCAATAGAAGCATAGCACACATGCAACCAATCCATCCCAAGAATGACATCAAAATCAACCATGCCCAACTCAATAAGAACACAAGGCAACATTTTATGCAAGATGCAAATAGGATATCTTCTATAGACTTTTCTAGCAAAAATATATGCACCAACATGAGTAGACACATCATATGGCTAATGGAATAATTCAGGCTTAACAAGAAACTTTTTGGCAACAAAGGGGGTAACAAAAAAAAGAGTGGCACCTAGATTAATCAATGCATACATGTCAAAAGTCAAAGATTTTCAACATACCCGTAACAACTTCAGGGACCTCATCAACTCCTTGCTTCCCATGCAAAGCATAAAACCAATTGTTCCTTGGTGCACCATGTTGTTGGCCATCTCTCCCCAAAGGAACCTCATTAGCACCTTATAGGCTAACCTCCTTACCCTTGTTGCGATTTCAAGGGAAATCTATTACCTTATTTCCCATATCCTCACAACCATAATAAGCACCGGTATTCCTCAAGCATAGGCCACCATGACCCTTACCACACTTCGGACACACATCATTAGGAGCCACACCCCCAACAGCTTGGGCTATTGGAAAGTTATTGGCCACACTCTTTTAAATTCATGAGATGAACCATAGCCTTGATGGAACCAACCACTCTTTTGGAACTTACCCTAAAAACGAGCCCTCTTGGCCTTTGACCCCTTCTATTCCTCAATTTCTCCTCTTCCATTTGTTTGGCATAGGCCAACAAATTTGAAAAGTCCATGTCACTAATCAACACGACGGACTAACATTCTTCACTCACTAAGCCAGACACACCCATCACAAACTTGTTCATTCTCGACCTTGGGTCGGCAACCAAGTGAGGAGAAAACTTTGAAAGTTGGGTGAACTTGAGGGCATAGTCCCTCAAACTTTTAGGCCCTTGTCTCAAATTCATAAATCTCATCAATTTAGCTTCCCTAAGCTCAAGAGGCAAAGATCTATTATGAAAGGATGCCTTGAACTCTTCCCATAGGACCACATTGTTGAATCCCTTTTCCTTCTTCCATTGATTATACCATATTTGCGCTACTCCTTTGAGTTGGTAGGCCGCCAACTCCTCCTTATCCTTTGGCCTCACACCTATGATAGATAAAATCTTGTAGATCTCATCAATGAAATCTTGAGGGTCCTCACTCAGCTTCGACCCATAAAATTCTGAGGGATTCATCCTTATGAAATCTCTCACCCAAGATGCCGGTGTAGGAGCATAACGGGCTTGGTCCCCCTAGTTAGCTTGATTAGCCACCACTTATGCAAGCAAAGTGAGAGCACCCTAAGTTCTCCATTGGTCGGTTCCTCCTCGGTTGTATGGGCTTATCTTTCTCTCATGTTAAGCATGATCTAACATATCAAACGACAATCGTTATGGGGGGAAAATCTTACTTCAACTTTATAACACGACTTAGAACATGAAGAAGGGAAAATTTTCCTAAATGTCTCATAGCCTCCTCCTCATAGTTGTGATGCACAACACAACAATGAATAGGACACTAATAAACATGGTGTGTTGGACTTCGAGGATCTAACAACATAGTGCTTTGATACCATCTTTGTTATGATCCAAGCCTAGGTCATAGACGTGACCAACGAATGGGGAACCTGGAGGAACCCCAAACAAGTCTTATAACATATCATTACAAAACCTTGGTCGCGGAAGAAATTAAAATGACAATGAAAGACAAGGATAAACAAGGGAATTGGGGCTAAGGGAAAACTTCCATATCATAACATCAAGAAACAAGAGAGTCAAGGCTCATAGCATAGATACATAACATGTCCAACAACACCTCTACTACATAGATAAGACTGGGGGCCATGATAAACAACTAGCCTCACCCTCATTGTCAATATATAAATAAAGGTAATATAGTCTTAGTACATAGTAAGTTATCATAAGCAATGTCCCCAGAATGGAGGACTTACCAACAAGCTTGAGAGACAATCGTACAAGCCACATGGAGGAGGAGGATGATCACGCGGTGCACCATTTTCTACTGGTGACATCATGTAGGCATAAAGTATGCATTAGTACATTAGAATATACTAAGTATGTAGGATGCAGTGCAAGAAGTGATGGTAATATAATCAAAATGCATAAGCATAGGCAATGAATACATATAGCAATACGTCATGCATGGAAGATGCTCATAGTAAATCATGCTTACATGGATCATAAAATAAGTGTAAGGATTTGACCATTCTTAGGTCAATCTAAGGCCTACCACCTCCTTGGAAAGGCGTATGATGTAAGAACCCCTTATTGAGGTTGATGGAGTATAAACCCCCCAACGAGGTTGATGGAGTACAAACCCCCCAACAAGGTTGAAGGAGTACAAACCCCCCAACATGGTTGATGGGTATAAACTCCCAACAAGGTTGATGGGTACCAACCACCAACAAGGGTATCCGAGCCTACCATCTCCCAAGTTAGGCTATCGAGGTACCAAGTCTTCAACAAGGTTACCCGAGCCTACAATGCTCGAGTTAGGCTTGGTCATCCCCAACATTATAGAGATAATATTATATTTATACACTCCTTTTATCATCATATACATACATTCCTTTACATCATCATTTTATCATCATTTCATCATCCTAAAGTTAATTCATAAGACATGAATTGGACCTTCAATTCCTTAAGAAACTATAATCGGACATTTTATCAAACTTAGAGGGTGTGTAGTCCTAGTGTAAAACCATGCAATTCGAGAGCGTTATCATGCTAGAAAATCTAATGTAAAATAATAAATAGATTCTTGGTAACACCCTCAAGCAATATATATCAAAATCCTTTATCAAATGTCACATTACATCTTAGATTTATAGCCCAAAACATAGTAAAACAGTCATAATTTCATAAACCCCAACATATTGTGCAGTGATTTTCATAATAAATAGGACCCATGAGTAAATCAATTTTAAATGATGTAATTTTAACGAATGAAAGCTTGGGCATCAAGGGTGAAAAGAACCCATGAATGAAACCCACAAACCTTAGCTTTGTATATGAACTTAATGAAGATTAGAGGTGGGGACTTGAAGCTTGAGTGAAAATCCTTAGATCCGGATGAGTTTTTGAGACTTGAGTTTAGGAGTAAAATATTTGGTTATGTTTTTGAATGAGTATTGGGAAATGTTTAGAATGATATGAGGTTGAAAATGACTAAGTATAGGTATTTTCACGTTTGGGAACACTTAGGCCCAAGACTTAAAAGTCTTGGACCAAAGTCAAAGCTAGGCAACAAAA